>DF237698.1:0-36998 GCA_000708835.1 Klebsormidium nitens | reverse complement strand
GTTACATGCAACGTTCCTATGTTCACTCAACGCAATGGTACATCAACAACACCCCCCTACACGAGTATGGGGTGTGTAGTACCCCACACTTTGCTCTCGCATCACACGATATTTCTTGAAGGCCTCAACCCCTAAGCTTATGTGTACTCAACCGTACAAGTCCTTCGGCCCGTGAGAGACCCAAGTATCACGGGTACGGGTACCTTCGATTGCCAGCGCCAATTGGGGCGCTCCCGTGGCCGACTCCTCGTTATGCACGTGCAGCACATGCTCCTTCGTCCACCTATCCCAGTCCTTATCGCGTGCGTTGCTGAAGCCCAGCATGTACACCCGGCACTGCTCCGAACTCTGGGCCAGGACAGCTAGCTCTGGATGGGAGGGGAGGTTGACCTTGGAGGTCAGCTCGAGAAGTAAGGACGCGATAAGGAGCAGCGCTGCAACGACGCCAAATGCCGCAGCAATGGGCCCCATAACTCCAGGGATCACATGCAGGACCAAGAAGTCTTCCCCCGCCGGCAGCTCACCCCACTCTACTTTGCACTCTTGCCAACGACTGGCAATGCCCTGGACTGCCCACATTGCTGCGAGCAGCCCTTCTGGCTCCTGGATCGCAAGGGAGTACGGCCGCCCCGGGAACAGCATCGTTTTGATGACCGCGTTCCCCATCCCCGGAAGATAATATTGCTTAGACCACTTGGACACATTGGTCAGAAGATTGTCAAACGACCCTAGCGCCCCGTGAAGGTCAGTCAGCACAGTCCCATTCGGTGCTGATGGCAACAGGTTTCGGGTGTACTGCCGCTGCTCCCCCTCCAAGAGCGAGATACTCAGGGGCTCTTTGGTTAGGGAAACCGTCGTGTTGCATGAGTACATGACGGAGCAGTTGGCATGCTTGGGACGCTTCTTCTCGGCTAAGTAGAAGTACGAAGAGCAATCCATGCCGAGAAGCTCTAGCACCTGCCCACCCTGAGGACCTTTCACCAGGCCATACCAGAACCAGAAATGCGAGATTTCGTTTGTCTCACTCATAGGGGGCCCCAGACTTGACCACGGGGTGCTAGGTGCCAAGGTTTCGTAGCGCCCGGATCCAAGAGTACAGTTTGCAAATGTCGTGTAAAGTGAGGCTGTCGTTTCTACAATCAAGCTCCGGTTTCCACGAATCCCTCTCATCGGCAGCTGCGCTGGTCCACCGGTCTGCATGAGAGGAGAGGGACAGAAGGTTAGGTCTCGGCTGATTATCTCCCTTAGCTCTTCAGCTCTTAGGTTCTTATCTCGTGAGCAATCACTTTCTATCAGATGTTTAGTCTCAGAATGCAGTCCAACCTCTAAGTTCTTGCAAGGAAAGCTTTGAGAGGTCCACTCTTTCCAAGCTTGACAGTGTGTTTGGTATGCTTGATCCAAGCAAGCAACAATGCTTTACTGCTTTATGTAAGCAAGCAATGAGTATAGACTTCATTTAGCAACCACTTACAGTGCTGCAAGCAATCCCTTCCAGAGCTTCAGCACGTACATGATTCAGGGAAAGATAGCCCGGGCGTTGACAGATTATTTCCTCCCTGCCTGATGAGTTGGTCTGCCCATTATTGTACAGCTTTGCAATGGAGTCTCCGCCAACAAGCAGTACTTTGGGGCTCCGAAGGGCATATTCGGCAACACTAGACACCAGTTCGTCTGTGTCCGTTGGGCCCAGAGATACTGTATTTCCGTGCATCGTTTCCGCTGTCAGCTGGGTTGAGCAGGCGCCAAAGGCTTCTATGCCAACGTGCCCCTCAATGTGCCGCTCGGTAGTTGTGGTGATACCAATTGCCACAATGGCTACAACCTGGGCCACAGCCAGGCTCAGCAATAGTAAAAGCCCCAGCAGGAAGGTCCCTGGCACATCGAGGCGCCCAGCACGGACAGCGCTGAGGCTGCTCATGCCAAAGCTAGGCTTTTGCAGAGCCGACCGGACACTGGTCTTCAGGCCACCGGACAGTCAGCAGATAGCTCCGCACCTGCGTCGCCAGCAGAGCCGCAGCCGATGCGATGGCAATTCCCACCCCTGCGGCTGCTAAGTTCAGCAGCACAATGCAGAATCGCACCCCCAGCATATGCCGACGGTGCGTAAACCAGCGCCTGGTAGCCATGGGTGGCGTCAGTGAATATCAGCAGGAAGCAGAGAAAGAGACATGTCGCAAAGAGGAACAGGCAGAGGGTGAGGAACCAGCGGAGCAGCCCCTCCCAATAGCCATCCCTTCGGCTTTTGAGTTCTCCCGCTTGTTTCGACATTTAGCCTGCTGCTGTGTGATGGTAATCTTGAAAGGAGTTTGTACACAAGCACAGCGCTCTAAGCCTTGACAAACTTCAAACAAATGGCCCTAACACCACTGACAGCAAAGAAGACAACGCCAATTAGTAAATCAGGAACACTTCGAGCGACAACAATCTACAGAAATGATATACGAAGAGACCAACGTCCTCCACAAGAAGCTCCTTGGAGCTCAAGGTTTTGCAGCTTGCTGTACTGACTGCTACCTATAACATATTAAAGCTGCAGACGGCAGAGCATGGAGGCAGACAAACAAACAAACAAACAAAGAGAACCATTCTCCACCAGTGACGAGAGACCCACAGATAGCGCCTGGCACTCGCGCCACGTGGAACGGAAGCATTAATTCGCGAAACTCGGGCCCAATATTGTCGGGGCACATGCTACGCGCACAGTGCGCGGGGTTTCCGGGAAAGGAGGCAGGACTTCCGAGGGACTTCCATGCAGAAGAAGCCCTCCAGCAACCAGTGGGGCAAGTAGGACAAAGTACACTATTCTATTAGTGTCTCCGGGAATTCTTCTGTGTTAACACCCTCCCGTGCCGCGACCATAAATGAACAAATCTATGAAGCTGGCCGGTAGGTACCACATCTGCACAGCGGTCACCGGGCAGTTGCTATCGCCGGCCGGTAGCTGGACGACCGCCAAATCTTTCTGTGTCAATCTTTTTAAGCTACCTAATACGGTTATCGGGTGACTGTGACTGTAACTTTGTTTTATGATTGACACTGTGACTGTGGTTGAGACTCTAACTGTGACTGAGACTAAGACAGAGACAGGATTAAACCTTAATTGTGACCGTACTGAGTGTGGCGCTTTTTTACCTGCCAGAAACCAATTGTGACTCATACTGTGGGTCTTCAGTCTTGACACCGGACACTGTAAGAGGTACCTAGACTGTGACTGTGACTGTGACTGTGACTGTGACTGAAAAGGCAGTGACTGTGCATTGTGCAGTGTCACCGGGAAACTGAGAGGTCCCCGGGAAGTAGCTCGGTACCATGTCGGTGCCCGGTCAAAGGACCGGAGTCCCGCACTCCAAGCAAACAGATCACTCTGACACATGTCAGACCATTAACCAATGCCTGCACAGATTGACGCCCTGTGAGAGTATTTACTCTGACAGATCGACCGGAGACACTAATATAATAGTGTAGATTGTCCTTCTTGCACCAGTGGGCGTGCCCCTATAAAACCCCTTTGGCTTGAATTTCCGTGGACAGAGTTGTGCCCGGGGGATCTGAGCGTAGCGTAGCGGTAGCGTGGAGTGTCGAAAACCTAAAGTTGCGGGTTCGAATCCCGCAGAGTTTCCTTCTTTTTGGGCATCCCGCAGACCGGCGCATGCAGATTTCACAGTGATTTCAATTTTACGGACTACATCGAAGTCGGGGCTTCAATTCTGTTTGCTCAAATCCAATGTCAAAGTACGACCCGGCGACCCCGGCGCTTTGCGGCGCAGGTCTTCAAATTCTTACAGTGACTTGTAATTTACCCGTTGCCTGGGGAGTCAAGAGTCGCTGGGTTTGCAAAGAGTAGTACGGCGGAGTCATCAAGTTTCAACCGAGCACCGAGGTTCGAGTCACGAGCATAGTACATTTGAACCGTCGATTCTATGCCAAGGTGTGCCATCGGCGGTCAGTTTACTGACGGATTGTGACCGACGGCAGCCGGTACGCATTCAGCGTCCGGCGTTCCGGGACACGGAACGCCCACGTTCCGGCCACGTTCCGCCCACGTTCCGGCGCTGCTTGACAATCTAAGTAGGTACTGCTTGTAAAGAGCAGAGGACATCAGTACTAGCTACGAGGGCATGAGAGAAATGCACATGCTGAAGCCTCCTTATAACATAGATACGCACACACGAGCCCGGTATAAATGGGTCGGCAAAGCCATTGAACAGTCCGAAAATATACAAGTCGAGCCTCGATCTCGGTCTCTACTAAGGATCCTCCTACCCTAGACAGAGTGTGCAAGTCTGCACTGCGAACTCCCGCGAGGGCGTCCTGGACTACCCAGTGAGCTCTGAGACCTACCGACCTCTCAATCGCGCGGGCCGCTCTAGGTGGAGGCTCAAAGTGCGGTCACCAATTTCAGGCTGGAGGATGTTGTGAGCTTTTTGGCGCTGATGCAGCAACTGTAGGCCTTACACAGGTGCATGCAGACCTCTACTTAGTCCATTGGCATCAATGTGACATGAAAGCATCATGAATTGTTACGTAAGACAAGTTGAACGATGCAGCCAACTGAGAGACGAGAAGGTGTGATACAAAAAGCTGGCAGTGGGACATGACGCTCTTCTTGCCAGCCTGAGCTATTGCATTTTTGAGCATGCGCCAGGGTGGCAGACTTCTGCAGCAATGTGCAGCTAAAGGCGCGTGAGCAAGCAGCGCTAAGCGATGGGCGGCAGTGCGGCAGCGGGCTGCAAACATAGCATATTCCGGGGTGGGCCAGCGCCAGTCCAGCCAGTGGGCCCCGCAGCTCGCTGCAGTCGCCAGCGCGCGCGACCGGGCGGAGCAGCTCGCTAGCTTCTTGCGGCACGGAGCCAGACCCACCTGCATTGTTGATTTCATTACTGGTGAGTATGAGTGGTGAGCATCTCTGGACAATAGATTTCGCTCAAGAAGATCTTTCGGAGCATCCACGATCCCACCCGCTTGTTCTCTTTTGCAAATATCTGGGACGAAGTCTGCGACAGGTATGCGGGGGTCATGGGTATGTCACCATTTTTAGGATTGGATAGCAGACACGCTCTGGGAAAGAGCCGAAGGCTGTCGGAAACGACTTTGTTCAAGGATTTGGCAAAATTAGTATGTGACTGGTCACCGTAAGCGTGGTGTGTTTTGTAGCGTCTCAGAGGGAGAGTCGGAGAGTGTAGCAGCCGGAGGGTTTCTCGACGAGCACGTTCATCTTCTGTTCTGTTTCTGTCTGTTCGCGGCCGTGAGGTATGATCTTTACGTCTCCGAAATCGTTCCTGAGGCGGTTGATCCGAAAATAAAGGCTCAGTATGAGGTGGTGTGTGATGACCTTTCTATCCTCGAGATATAATTTCCTCGACTTTCTTGTGAACAATCTTGTTCTTGATGCAGCGTTGGAGCTTTTTGATCTTATCTGCGACATCGGCGAAGGCGATCCAGTTCTTGAGTTCGCGGTCGGTCTTGGATTGCGCCAGGTTTTCGTTGTCCGTGATCTCTTAAATTAGACATTTGTCCATCTCTTCTGTGTAATGGATGAGCAGCTCTCCTTCTTTGGTTGCTTTGAGTAAGACGACGATCGGTACGAGATACAATTTTTGGAAGACGGCTTATAATGCGCAATAGCGGCCATGACGGCATCCACGTCCCGCAACCATTCAAGATCAGAAAATTCACCATCGTCCGAGTCTGTCACCATGTGTGCAGACGGTTCAAAATGCTTTTGTATTGAGTTACGGTACTGTCTGACCTCTTTGTTCCAGACAACAGGGCTGTAACATCCATCGTGTGTGTTCCTATACGCGTGACAGATTATGGTAGCTCGTTATGACAAGGGGCCGCATCATGCCGAGCTCCTCATTCCATCTTTTGCGTCAAATCATGACATACTCTGGACGTCCATTTTGTCAACATTTTGGGATCGATCCCAGCACGAATGCCAGACTCTAGAGCAAGCTTTGCAAAAAGACCAGAGACAGCCCCGCCTGTCCCTCCTCCCAAGCCTCGATCACGACATAGATTTGATGCATGCGCAAGAAATTTCCTTTAACGCTTGTACCCCGGCCGCTCGTAAGGATGATGCCGGTGCCCCTTGTCCTTCTCGCGAGGCATGTACAAGGGCCGTCCGTCCCGATCTGCAAGACGAGCAAGGCTTGCGTATAAGAAGGGTTTAAATGCACTACTCTGCGAACCCGCGGATCGGCAAAATGAGACAATTGTCCATGCAGTGTGCTGACTTTTCCAAACCGATGCGGATTTGAAAATGAGGCAAAAGAAGAGGACTGAGAGCTCCATTGCGCTATCAAGGGCAGCCTTCCCGCCGCTGTACGGAGTATTGATTGAAGTGGGCTCTTGCGACGGCCTTCTTGTGAATTTCGTTGAGACCTTTCTCAAAGGAGTGAGCAGTTTTGCACCTGACCTGCAGTAGCGCCTTGCCGTGAAGCAGCCGGATACAATCCATCCCCCGGCAAAGCAGTGAGCAAACAAAATTAGATTGCAAGAGGACCAGAAAATTTAACAGAAGGAGCGGCCGATCGACCCTAAGCACATTGAAGAATCAGCTCCAAAGCGACGTCTCACCCCTGCCCGAAGGTGGCCGGTGCTTGTCCGGCCGCCTCTCCCTCTCCCCGAGCCGATCCGCCAGGTCCCGACTCCCCCGATCGCGCGAATCTCTACTATCCCGGCCCCCTTCTCGCGACCGGTCCCTGTCCCGATCGCTTTCCCTCACCCTCGCTAGGCCCCGGTCTACATCCCCGGGCCGCTCCCTGTCTCTGCTCCTATCTCGGTCTCGCCCGGGGCCTTCTACCGGGCGCTTTGACCGCTCCTCAGGGCTTCGGCTCCGCTTCTCCTTTTCCTGTGTGGCGTCGCCCCCCGGAACCGTTTCGGGGGGGCGCTCGCTGGTGGGCGCTTCGTCTCGGGAGCTGCTGCTGGGACCCGGGGGGTCGGCGGGAGGGGGGGGGAGGATGGCGGCGCCGGCCATGGAGCCTTCGGAGCCGGACGCCGGCTTGAGGGTCTCGCGCAGTTCCTGAAAGAGAAACGATTCTTTGTTAAATGCTGCGCTCTCGACCTAAGCGGCTTCGATGCTAAGAATTACCTCCAAAAGCGTTTCATTTTTCGTCGTGGACGCTGCGAGTTTTGTTAATCCGCTTCCAAGCTGCACAAGGCATGCGGAAACACGGGTTGTGACCAGAATAAGCAATCAAGACACGCTTTGCCTGTTGATGAGATGACCCGCAAACAGGACCCTTCAGACAAGAGGTGCTATCGAAACGCGATGCCCGTCTTGCGGCGTAAAGTTGCAAACCATTTCTAAAACTCTGTTTTCTGGTCAAGACGACGTTCCGTTGACATCCAGATTCGTCAGGTATATTGGGTTAAGGAGAGACACACATTCCAGGGACCAAAGAAAATGCAAAGTCTGCTCAACTCTTGAGGATAGGGCCCTACTAACACACTCGATCGAACGAAGACTTTCAGAGTCTTCTTTCGGACTCGACCACTTATCCAAACACTTTTCGGCCGACGCGACCGGTTTTAAGGTGCATCATCCCCTTTCAGATGGCACGCTCGGCGTTTTGCGAGCAGGTCTCCAAGGGTTTCCCCAAAGCTTATGGCCGGAGCCAAAAACAACGCACCTGAATAGCCGGGGGTGGACTCCAAGCCCTGCTGCTCAGCACAAACGACCGGTTCTCCTTCCCGACTTCGATGTACTGCGGCTTCGGCTGCCGGAACAGGTGCGCCAACGCGCGCACGACTTTGTCGACGTTCTGCTGCTTGACGGCAAACGCCTCGAGCCAGGGGGGGTTCTCGGGGAGCGGGACCCGCAGGCGGCGCGCGGCCGCGTAGATCACGCCGCACGCAACGGTCTCGGACTTGAAGCGGACGCACAGGGTCGTCCGGAGGCTGCACGAAATGGAGGGGGCGTCCGCTGGAAGAACAATGCAAAAAGTCGCAGAAAAGTTGGAGGAGTGTCGTAGTGGAAGGAGACGCCGACAACATTACGCGCCATCTAGTGGAAAGGTGGCTGAAAGCGGGCAAGATCAGAGGACCGTCCCGATGAGAGGACACCAACTTCAGGATGACACGTGCGAGTGGGGCGAGAAAGTGCTGCTGTCTCCTGTATACGAGATTTGGTCCAACACGTCTCTCAGAAAGAAGGCTGCTGATCTGAAATCACAGATATTTAAACGCCATCAAGGCTCAAATGGAAGGCTTTCTGAGAGCCTCTCTTCCACTTGCTGAATCGTGCAAGAAGGTTCCTCCAAACCTCCTGCATGCGATCGGGACCCATTCACAGAATCAGAATGTGAAACCCCAAACGATCGAGAACCCGACATCACAGACGCATACGTACACATCCTTTACATGTCGTCAATCATGCTTCACGTCCTGCAGCGTTTTCCCAATTCCAACTTCTAGAAACGTCCAGGAACCTTTAACCAAAGAACTTCCATCACCCTATTTGCCTGACTACGGACTTCTCACCTGTCGTTGGCAAGGCTCCACGCCTCCTGCATGAGCTCTCGGGACGCGTCCAGGTTCTGCAGGTAGAGCAGGATGAACTTGTGGGGGTGCTCCACGTGGCAGATGAAGCCCATCTCCTTCAGAATGTGGCGCTCTGTGCGGATCAGGTCCATCTTCACCTCGTCGTACTTCTGCAACGAGTGAGGCGAGGGGCTATGAGCAGGTTTGGGGAAGTGCCACTGCGAAGTTGGTTCATTCAGAATGTGCAAGAAGCAGAGCAAGGGGCGTGGTGATGAGAGAGATTAAATCAGACAATAAAATTCCTTTCTTGAATAATTCGTCGACTGTCTCCAAAGGCTGCAAACACGATGCACACCGGTGCACCCTCATGGCGAACCTTTTGACAGCATTTTCACGAGAAACACAACTCCTGTTCAAATTCGAGGTTTCATGTTATCGAGGAGTCTCTCCGCTCGGCGAGACACCAACCAAAAGCGCGGCCGCATGTTCATGCAAACCGGTACAAAGTCAATTACGAATCTAATACAAAGTGCTTCCGGACACAGGCATGGCGGCTCACCCAGACACACTTCTAGCGGAACCAAAACAGAGACAGACAAACCGTCGTAATCGGGACCGTTCTTACCTTGCTATAGTAATCCAGGTGCTCTGGCAGGCGCCCCTCCCTGCGCTGCTCTATCCTGTGGAAGACGTTGAGGAAGTCCTTGGTCCTCCTGGGGGAGAGCGCCTCCTCCAGCTTGGCCGCCAACCAAACGCAGCTGGCCGCCACGCGCTGCACGAAGCAGATTCCCGGGGTCAGATACTATCCCTTACTTATAGCACATCTTCCTTTGCAAAGCTACGAACAATGATGTTGCAGCAGTTTCTGTCTAACAACAATCTCCCGAACAATAAGGAACTTGGATGTCGGAAGCATGCAAGACAGTGGTCGAGAGGAACCACAGACTTCCTGACAAATCCTCTTATACCTATTACTGCTGGCATAGCAGAATGGACAAGCTAGGAAAGTAGGGAGAAACTCGGTGGTGATCGCCTTCCGTGGTGGTAGAGTAAACCACATACCAAGAGTATGACGTGGTAAAAGCGGCATGGTAACTTTCGATCAGACGCAATCGAATGCCGGAGAAAATGGTGTTTCAACAGTCATTAGGGTGATCATATGCTTTTAAGGTGGTAAAATGGGAGTTGGAAAGTACAACAACCTTGCAAAGCGACCCGACACAGTCAGGTGGAGATAAAGCCTCAGGGAAAAGTTGTGCGTGCCAACTGCTGTTTTTGGACAAACCCCAAGTAAAGAACAGACTTACCTTGACATTGAACTTGGCAAGCGACTTCTTGCAGTAGAACCTGTGCAGGACGACCTGACCGGTAGCCGCCACCGCCTGCGGCAGCCGCAACAGGATGCATCCTTCTTGGATCAATTCACAGCCATACAGCCTTAGCGCTGTTTCTGTCTTCTCGTCAATCCCGTCCTTTCTAGAGGGGGAGTCCGCAAGCTGCTCATCGCTCAAGTAGAATGTGTCCAAGGTCGTATAGATCATGATCCACGCCAAGTGCTTCCCCTCCTTGGAGACTCTGCAGCACCACTGCAGAAGCCTCCGCGCTTTTCCTGATGATGAACTCAGAACAGCTTCCTTTCCTCCTATTACTATTAGACTATCGACTATCTTGTCGCGACAGCTTTCCTCGGTTACATTGACAAGAACTTTTGAAGGTGAAGGTTTCAAGACACAAACTGGACTGCATGAGAAGTGCAGAACAGGTACTGGGTCAAAGTGTTCAATTCAATGGGGTTTCGGAGATGCCTATCGCTTATGGCTTGGTTCATCCAAATATATCCACAAATTCTTGATTACGAGCGACCTAGGTAGGAATTAAGCTAGTTGAATTGAAGGAGATCAGTGCAGCGGTAGCCGAGTTCTAAACAAAACACGCCAAAACATTATTGGGACGTGGTTGCGTATGCTGCGTAAAACCTGGATATAAGCCTTGTAATCCTAGATACATCATACTGATAATCAGCCCGGCTTGTGCAGGGGCCCTGGCTCGGCCAGCCTTTTCATCATCTGCCCCTCTCTCCTGCTACAAGCAATCCGCTCCTGCATTGCTGAAGCTGCACTTTGATGCAAGTGGCGACTCTCCAGCTGCAATCAAAGATATACACATTCTGGAGGTTCGCTTGCAAGGCGTGAGGAGGACCTGAAGGTTCCAGTGGAGGTCAATGGCAGGGGACAGGAGTCGGGACGAGAATGGAGAGGTTGAGCTGGGGCTGAGGGACGACCAGGGTCTACTTGACCCAGAACCGGAGGACTTGGTAGAGCTGCAGTCAGCTCTTAAGCAAGCGTACAGGAAAGATATTGAGAGAAAGAGGTCTATGCTCCTCTTGATTCTCCTCATCCCAGTCATGCTCATAATCTTGTTGTGGCACCTTTTTGACTCCAATTCGAAGATAGGACCGGGAGGGCATAGCAGCCAAGGAGCGAGCAACGGAACCATGACTCTAGACCGTGAGTTTTCCCCCTTTCGGCGGAGCTTACCTTGTTTGTACATTTGGAGAAGGCGCTGATTGTCACAACTGCTCAACAGAATGTCTGGTGTGCACCTACTGTCCAGGCGAGGACCTCATGAAGAGTTCGAACCTACTACCTTGGTCTGGACCGCCTCTTCAGCGCTCTGTTCATTCTGACTCTAAGCTGAAAGCCGCGTTTGTGCAAGTCTTAGATAAACGAACCGTGGAGGGGACAGGGGAGTCAGTGCTTGACAATCTGGGTTCGGAGCTCAAGCCAGCTCCTCCGTATGCTCCTAGTTTTGAAGCCTGAAGGTGTGGAAGAAGCTCCATTGGTCAAGAAGGCGCTGAGCAGCCAACAGCGATAGTTTTGCAGGAGTTAGAGTGCGCAGTCAAAATCTGGGGGGTTGCGTTGCTTGTCTGTTTGGGCAGCTCCCTGAGCCGATACATTTTCTGCAATCAAAGCGGTCCTGTCATATCTTCAGCAAGGTTATTATTCAAGGCCGATGAGGAAGCTGAAGAATCAAGATTCATACGTTGTGGCAGGAGGGATCTTGCAGAATCTTTTTCTGATTGTTCTTAGGTTTAAACGACGGTTCTGCTGTGATCTGAAAACCATGGACGGAAGAACTAAATGTCAAGGTTCATGTCCAATGCAAAGGCTGCAAATTTCAAGTGACTGAAAAGTACTCCCGTCAGTGCACCACCACTGCGACAGGGTGAAAATCATCTACATATACAGCTTTGCTGAATGGTCTCGGACAAGAAATCAAGGTCGATTGTGATATCTGTGTGATAACAATGCGCTCTCGCACCGGTCTGGTGTGTCAAGTGCATCACACAATAACGGCAATGCCTTGTGCTTTCGAAAACAATGTCCTCTTGTTTCGATTCATACCAATGTTCCCATATTGTGCAGAGTACCGGAATCAAGTTCATCAGGGCTACGATGATCCATGCGAGACCGCAGCCCCTTAACACGGCATCAGGTTAATGTGTGGTTACATCAGAGGTGGTGATCGCCTTAGATGGACGACTCCCTAGGTTGATCGAGCCTGCTTTGTTGGACAATCAAGGCCCGTCTTAGTAGAGAGAGAATGTGGCAATCTTAGTGGCCCAGCAGCTCTCACGGGACTGAGGCTGTTCTACCTTGTTTGAAACCGGAAACGCCAACTGTGCTATTGCAGCGGCACACAGTTGCTCGAGTTGGATAGCTAAGATCATATGATACCTGAAATAGAGCCTTCAAGGGAAGCAGTGGTAGGAGGCATTGACATCTTCCGGGGCTTCTTGGAAGAACTAATAGGAGACTCTGGAGATGGACATTTGCAGTCCAGTCGCCAAGATCCGACGACTGACTTTGACAAGTGTTCGATCATGCATCCATCCTTGTTATACGGTTGTCAGGAAGACTTGAGTTGAAACATTGGTCCGCGAGCGCGTCGTTCGTTCCGAAAAGTGGCTCTGGCCGCATGTTTCTCAGCCAGGCAAGGGCCGCATGCGCGCCCGGCTTGTCAGTTCCACTGACGCTGATCGAAGATAGATCAGAAGTGCTGCACGTTGTGCTTGACGATCAAAGCTCTTGAATAATTCGAAGGTCTCGACGTTTGCTATAAGTTTTAGCCATGTTGCATGTAGCATTATTGATTGCATGCTCAGCTGCGCAGCCATGAAACGACACTGATCCGACGTCGATGCAATATATCGTCCTTCAAGTTAGCTAGCTATATGAATATTCCTTATAGTTGGGATTCATATAGGCATTGTCAACCATGTTTGGCGGCGCTGGTGCATATATTGCCATCCCGGCCGGCCCGGCGCAGGTGCCGCCTACTAAGCATACGTAAATATGAGTGCCGGCGGGCGGCGGCGACTGAGCTGCATGGCAGAGTTTGATGATGCGTACATGTACCTATATTGATCTGCATGAGCTAGCTATACAGCGCGTGGCGCGCGGGCCTGCGCATGAATTGAGGATGGCAGCTACCATGTCGGAACAACGACGAACACGATCAATAATATGCTATGCATGAAGAGTATATAGATCGAAGGCCCATGGCATAGTTCTCATGCCATGATCTACAACGATGGTAACTTACGGTTTATAAACGCCCTGAGCCACATAGAGCGATCATGTACGTTATATATTTAGTTAGCTTTATAGGCGGATGATGGTGTTGTAAGCTTGAGCTCCAGGGCCACCACGCGGCCGGCTAGCAGAAGCCTTCTACATATCCATCATATGCAATCCGTTCAAAGCCATGTGATATCTGTTGATCGAAATTGCAAGTTGGGATTGATGCAACAGTTGTTAGTGAGCGTTAGTTTGCTTCCCATAATGAGGCGATGGGCCCCCAATTAAGGGAAAAGAAGCCCCGCAAATCGAGGTGCAGAATGATGCCGGCCAGGAAGCATTTCCAGGCGGGGCACAATATTCGGGCATCTCTACCGCCGCTTAGGTTCTCGAGACAGCCCTCTCTCTCGCAAGTGCTTGATGTATGCCTTACTACGCGAGTACTTATTCTTTCCCAGGTCGTAGAGATATCTCCACGTATATATTCCATTCTCGTGTAGGTCATCAAACTTTACACGAAGAGCGTAGTTTCCCACAGGCTCCACTCCAAGAATGCTTACATGCTTCCTTCCAGATACCAACCTCGTTGCGCCAGTTTGGTCCTTGCGACGATTGTCGGCGGAAGGGCTTTCAACTCGAAGAAGCTCTGCTGGAAATGTGAAGCGCTGCTCGTCTGCAAAGGCAACTTCCAGAACCTGCAATTGTGATCTTGAGAGTCAGCGTGACTTGAGTCCGCAGGAAAAGAAACCATGTTGCTTCACGCTCTGCTGGCAATGCAATCTGCAACGAGAGTTGAACACCCGTAGGCAAGGCGAACTCAAAGAGCTCCTGCAACTATAAACTCAGGGATTAACGTCCTCCTGCAAATCTCCTGCGAGTTGTCCCAGCCTAACAGTTTTGGCAGTTTGACAGCAGCTGACAATCTCTTTGGGTCCTACTTACCACCTCCAGGCAGCCCATAATGGTGGTCCTTTTGAAAGATCAATGTCTCACCTTGCCTTTCTTCTGTACCTTGATCTCAACGGGCCAGGGGTCCGTTTGGCCTTCCACTGATGCGTTTGACACTGTGTGGAGCCACCGATGAAAAAATGCTACGCTATGGTACTTGGGCAAAACAGCAGTCTGAATGACATAGTCGCTGTTGTGAGGGAAGTTGTTCTGCAATGCACAGATCTGGGCGTTTGAGTGGAGTCTGTTAGCTTTGCAGCCAAGGAAAGGCTTCCCTAACTTTGCAGTTACGTCCTTTGACATAAGAGCTACCAAACCCGGCCTGTGCACCAATTGGGAGGGGTCAGAAGGTTGAAGAAGTTCCCCTGGCTTTTCATGTTCAAAGCGGGGAGGGTTGCCGATAGCGACCGGCGCCTCAAATGAGTCTCCTTTCCTGGTTGTAAGCTTGGAGTGTTGTTGATCAACGGTAGCTGGAATGCCTTGAATCTTGAATAAGGAAGTCTCCCTTGGGGTTTTGATGTAAGTGGTGGTATGTACGAGGCCCTGAATCTGCTGCTGCGAACCCCGCAGGGCTGTCTGGGTTTGGCGAGCCCACTTCAAGAGAGCTACTTTTTGAAACATCAGCAACGCTGATAATCATTCAAATGCACAATCGTACATAAACCACCTTCAAAGGGTCAGAGTCAGCTGCCTGCAAACAAACCAAGATTTTGTAATGCAGGACGCAACAGTGCTCGTTTCAGAAGCTTTCTCAGGAAGAAATTATGATCATTGGTGAGGATTTCTGTCGCCGTTCAAGGAGCTTGCGCTTTTGCAGAGATTCTTGAATCCAGTGCTATCCCTTGAACCTTCTCCGAGTCCCAAGCTGCTCGTCCACAATATATGTACAGTATATTAACTTTTGAATTTCACAATCGCGAGTTTTCCCAGTTCAGCATGCATGCTGCTTCCAACCGAAGCGCCGGCGCTGGAGGCCTGGTGTAAATGCGATTTTGGCGCGGTCAGAACTTTGTAAAACCGTTCGATCTTCAGAGGGACGGGTCTGCACAGAATTGGCGGAGCAAGATGAATTTTCACACAGTCCTTGCTCTGCTGGCCATTCTAGGGTTCACACCGGAGCCAAACCCTAAAATCGAAGTGGTGCTCTGTGAACTGGGGCTTCCTCCTCCTTCTCCTTCAGTGAGCGAATGAAAACGGACAAGGACTCGAAGGAGCAGAGCATCCTTCACTGTCAGATCCTTCTCAATCGAAAGCCTTAGCAAGGTGCACAAAGCCGGCTCAAGTGCATTGCAAATGCTCCCGCTTTGAAGTTTTGAGTTGTTCAGGGTGAATTTCATGCCTGGGAGGCTTCTTTGAGCTACACCTGGATGTTTGATCAAAGATACCCAATCTAGCTACATACGGGCAGTACCACCATTAAACGGGCAGTACAACCAGCTTGTAAGCGTACCGTATCTGAAACTCAATATGCTCACATGTATGCTGCTTCTCGCAGCTCAGGAAAGTAGGAAGATATTTTGAGTCCCAAGAAGCTGACCATGGTCCAAGTTTACGGAGAGGCCTTGCAGCGGCGCCACTATGCGAGTCGATGGTCTGCAGCGTTCTGCTTCAGGCTGGCCAGCCATGTGGCCATCCTGGTGCTGACGTTCATCTTTGTGCATTCCTCACAAGGTGAGCTCGCTGGCTCCCGATCATTCTGAGTAATTCCAAGACATGGAGCCACAGTCTGAAGTCTGGGGCTGCTGGACTCTTGATGGCCCTTCCGTGTTGTGCACTTTGAGACTTGAGCTCAGGTTGAAGTGCAGAGTCCTTTGACATCCTCGCGACCACTTTTCACATCAAGGGAAAGGAATTCACGAGAAGAAAATCTAGGCATCCGCACGATACAAACAAGCTGCTTATCTGGGCCATCAATCCATGCTCTATCCACTATCAGGGTAGCAGCTGGGCCACACATTGATATCTACAGTCCAACGCTCTTGACAGGCCCCCATACAGAGCCGCTGGCAAAATCACATCCTATGACAATTGATCGGCTGACAAGAGGCAAACAAGGGGACTGCATGAGAGGCATGCCTTAATGTTCTCCCACCGACATTCCCCTCAATCTTAAAAGGGGATTGAGGCTTTGCTCTTGATAGGAGTTACTACATATCAACTCTCAGAAAAGAACAAAGCCTGCGAAATCTGAAGACCCCAATCGGTCATGGATTTCTATGAGCTTCGCAGTTTCGCAGGCCAGATTTCTTAGGTTTCTTGGTGGCTGTGATGAGGAATTTGCTACTTAGATAAAGCACGTGAAGTACTACAAGCGCTGAACTTGTTCCTGTTACCTCTGGCTTTTGAATAACGGATTCCTGCGACTGCAAGAGCAAGTCCTTCGATGAGTGCAGTCGCCTTCTTATCGCAGTATTTGAAGCATTTCAGCCAAGATTGTTCCAAATTTCCGATCTCTGCTTTCTAGGTTTCTGGCTGAAGGAGTCCACTTTCACTGCGCAACCTGCCGTTCGTTTCACCCATGACGCCCTTCTACTGCTTGAGGTAAGACCCCAGTGTCTTTGAAGGCAAGATACATTCATTTTGACCGTTTCCAAGTCTTTGAGTGCACAGGAGTGACACGCCTTCGACGTTGTTGAGTTGGCAGCACCCCCGTATTTGTGTGTAGTAATTTGATTACATAGTAGTCCGATCTTTCTTTGCAGAAATGTTGTTGGAAAGCAGATACGTCCCAAATCACATTAGAGGCAATTATTCCTGGCCAGGAACATTCAACAACGATCTTCCCTGCCGTGAACACCGCTTGCGCTACTTACTCGAGTTGCGTGCAACTGAGTTTCGTGTATATCCCCCACTCCTTAGTCTTTCAAAGATATTTTCCCGTTCCATTCAGGGAAAGGGTCCCGGTCAAGAAATTTTTTGGAGCACGTTCCCCACGCTAAACAGCGCTCTAGCGAACAAGCTGGCCGCGGTCGAAGTGCGCGCGACCGAGACCGACTCGGACCACGACGGGAATGCAGACGTGATCGACGTCAGCGCGCGTGTCAGCGGCGCGGGGCCGGTGCACAGCGTCAAGCTGCTGCTGCAGTTCCGGTACCAGATACAGGTAAAGCCGTTCAACAGAATCGCAGAATTTGAAAGTTTGAAAAAAAGGCCATCGCCGACCGTATGGCCTTTGCCCAGCATGATGTGATAAGGGAGTGGGAGGTGCGCTAGATAAAGGGGGTTTGACCCTCCACTCCCTGCCCGATTGGAGCTGCTGGACGACTGGTGTCAGATGTTATAGGCTTTACTCCTTTCTGCAAGCGCCTAAAGGCACACACCAACAACACCGACACCAACGTTTACTTATTTCCCACTCCGTGCAGGGGCGGATACGCATGCAGATGCAGAGCCTAGCCTACATCCACCATGCGTCGCCCCTCCCTGGCTCAGAGTTACACGTCGACGGCGAACTGCGGCTGCGCCAGAGGCGGCCGCTTAGCTTCGACAACAACCGGGTGCTGTACGACGTCCCGGCGTTAGCTCCCGGGGGGCCGTCAGGGCAGAGCTTGGACAGGTGAGCCTACCGGTCCTTGTGCCCCGACTGCCAAAACTCGAAAGAGTCCTTTCGACCAAGACAGCGGTTGTCGATTGCAAAAAAGCACACAGAAGATATTGAAACGCGCAATTGGCTCTCAGGAGCCTGTCGGGGCAGAGCATAAACATTGCGGGGTTCTTGCCTCGAGGAACGAGACGAGCCTTCGAAAGGAGCACGATGATGACGCCAGTTGCGAAGCAGGTTTGGCTCGAGCTGCTTGGAGTGGTAACGTGGTTGGCTATTTCCCGAAACACTAATGAACATCTGACAAAGTTTTAGAGCAAAGCGACGCGCGAGCGTGGAGGAAGGTGGATGCATCATGTCGATAGATGTACAGCCGTCGTTGGCATTCCACACGTTCAGAAGGTTCGCCTGAACCCCCTGAAAATGTGAGGAGAGAGTCAATGAGGTCCCATTGTACGGAGTTTCAATCACCAGAACTGACGGTCGAAAGCGAGCGGCTCCCACTCTGGAAGAGAACAAGTTCCAGGGATCTGCTCACAAGTTTTATCCAACGGAATCGATCAAGTCAGGATTTCTGATCCCGTCAATTTCGACTCTGCAGCCGAAGCGTGCAAATGCAGTCCATACTGCGCGACTATCTAGATCGCAATGGTGAGCGTCATCTCATTCTGAGGACTCATGTCATGAGTGCACTTTCAGGATGTCCAATCTGCTGGCCAAAATTGCCAACCTAACAAACGAGCTCTAGCCATTTTGTTCTGTATACAGGCCTGGCAATCATGCTGTTGACAAAGATTGACGGTCTCTCTGCTCGGCTAAAGGCTCACCCGTTTTTTTGTCGGAAGAAGGATCATCCGTGAGAGTGACTCGTTTCTTGTGCTCCTGTTTTCAGGAACAAAAAAAGGCCTAGGTTTCAACGGCATGAGCGTCGAGCCCGTGAGCAAATCGTACATTCAAGACTTGTTTCAAAATCGTCGTCTTCGCCGCTCGAAGGTTCCCTGTTTGATGCATCTGTCCACTTACCTTCGCATATCTTATCCGCAGAGACAACGGAATTCGTCAGCTCGTATGCCGTCTGGCAGGCCGGGTATGGGACCGACTTCACGATCTTCGAACGGATACGGATACCGCCGTTTGAGTCGGTGGCTTATATCCCGGGCTTAATGGAGGTCCTCAAGTATGCCTGGATCCAGTTCCTGGCGGTCTGGATCCTATTGTTGTGAGCCACCGTCCTTTTACGCTATTGTTTTCGCCATCCATTCCTTTACCGCCACCCGTCTTTTTCCGGTTTCTGTTTGACGTCTCGTGTACGGATCTTGTGACGACCTTTTGGTCTGGATTTCGTCGAAGGACTCAGTCGTTAGAGTTGAGTGACGACCCTGACTCTTTGCACCTGTTCGGATCACGATCTGACTGAAACTTATTACGAGCGATTCCAAAAATCGTTGCTCTAAAGTTTGCCCGATCGAGAGTAGCCGGCCGATCGGGAAAGAAGACAACACGGCTTAAAACCGGCTCCTAGAGCACTGCCATAAACTCGTTTCAAAGCCACGACCCTGGATGCCTCCCGCCAAATAGCTGAACCTGACGAATGCAGCGGATAACACGAACGTTCCTATCCCAAAGCTCGAGCCAGATTCCACCCCTTGCTCATTACCTTCTGGCGACGTTAACCTCGTGACAGCGGGATGTCCCTTCTGGCTTGTATTGGAGTCTAGTCGGAGACTCTGTTATCACTCAACACCGCTGTAAAGGGAAACCTCTGCAGCATCACTATCCTACAAAATTTGCTGCCGAACAGGGCGATTGAGGATGATTCCGATGTTCCGCTGTAACAGGCTGCTTGTATGTTTCACGAGCGGTACGGATGCCTCGCCTGATGCCTCTGATTGGTCGTGCAGGTATCTCCTGTCATGGGTAGAGTACGTCACATTCCGCTATAGAGTCCTTGAAACACGGGTTGTTTCAGATCTTCAAACTCAGAAGCAGCACCGGTTTTGATGGGAAAACTGCGTCCATAGCCTGCCTGTCCGCTTTGACAATTGTGAGGTCTCATGCATCAGCTTCCCAAAACGAAATGAGCCTGCTGCATGTTCCGGACACGGCAAGATGCATGAGCCATCGTTCTGCCTCGCGATGCACATGAGTCTTGCACTTCTGATTAGGTGGCTGTCTGCAGTTGTGCTTGTATGTACAATGTCCCAATCACTCACTGCATGCTGCAAACCCATAAGCCGCCTCGCTTCAAGAATCATCGCTTATTTGAGGTTACGTACTTCAATGCGGCAGGCGCGCTGCACGGGCGGCCGCGCCCATGCAGGACCGATCATGTGCAGCTCATCGCGAAACGGCAATGCAATGTTGCCGGCAGCCATGCACCATAATCACAAGTTCGTGTTCAGTGACGTACATACAAGCCAGATTCATATTACTGTGGCACTGAATGATTAGCTGCAAAGTTTCAGTACCTACATTTTTACAGCACGTGACTGCCAGCATTGCTCTATATAGCTAGCACTGCGGCATGTGAGCTATCATATCTAGCACAGCAACAACGATCATTGTGAGCCTGCATACACCTCGGCAAAGGATATCATTGCAATCAGATGCACAGTTATATAGTCAGTTCATTTGAAACCTGCCGCAGGGTCAAGGATCAGTTACACTGCAGATCATGAAGGAAACAACGAGCGATGCTATGATAACTTGTGCCAGCTTCGTCCATCGCTAAAGGATGAATACTTTGTCTTGCAGATGTCCTGTATAAAACCTGCTCAAAGGCCTCTTCCATAGATTCTATGGGAAGACGTTGCTTGCATATTTACTTCGCTTTAGATGTACAAAGAGCTGTCAACTCAAACGATTGTTCCTTTACGTTCTCATTCTCCCTCTGCTTTAAGTATAGGGACAACTAAAGGGTGCATCTGCGCCATGTAAACGATAGCCCACCTGCACCGAGGAAGGACCTATCAGTTGGCAGATGCTGAAAGGGAGATCAATCCTGGAGGCGGCTTGCGCAGAAACACACGAAATTCCTGTAGAAGGGCTGGCTCACCAACAGAACATAGGCATCAAATACACAGATGCTAGACTTTCTCTGCGCGGTTCTGGAATAAGTCTGCTTGCTTTTAGACAACTTTCCTGTGGTCAAATATGACAAACTAGCAATCTCATGAAGATTGCATGGAACTTCTGATCAGCAGATTTCCCAGTCATGTAATTGAGCAATTAGTTGCACCTCCCCATTCTGAAACATCTGGTCGGAACTTACGTGAGCCAGCAACAGATTGTAGCAGTGATCACCCAGGTGTAGTGTAACCTGCGACGCAAAAAGTCCACAACGATGAACGAGGACATCAACACAACACCCTACTTTGATCTCCAATTAATTTGAAGCCTTTTAAAAATACTGAGTAATGAATGCATCACAGTGACCGAAGACATCTTGGTGCCCGCTGAGAAAATCCGTTTCAATTGACACTGTTCCCTCCCCAATAATGATAGTCAAAGCATAATTCATTCAAGAGTTGACAGGCAGGCGATGGACACTGATAAGTGGGCGAGCTCAGACACGTCACTCAGTTCAGCCTTGCAGTCTTTTACAGGACACACAAAGTATCACCTGGCTCTAAGCACACACATGTTGGCAGAGCAGCGACACATGGTTTCGCCCTTCAGCCTCTAGATTGACCTTGCCCAGACTAACGTCAACCACAGGATGCATCTTCCGAGCCCGATCCTGAGCTTGGGCAAATCGGCTCACATATGAATGCCTCAAGACACCTTCAACTTCAGACAAGCATATTCGCAAAGGACTCAAGCTCAGAATCTTGTCATTAATCTATTGCATGACTCTCGATTACCAAAATGTGTCCATCCGCTTCGCAGGGCTGTAAATTCGCCATTGCTTCAGGGCAGCAATCGAGGCAGTAGAGAAAGTCAAGAGGCATGTGAAGCTGTGAAACTGGCAGACTAGGCCTGGCTTGACTGGCGGTATGCGCAGTTCCTTTTCACCTTCCGAGGACAAGGCCAATATTACCACGAAACTGGTTGAATGATGCTCTGTCTAACGTAGGTCCAGGCGCTATGGTTGAGCAGCTGAAAATCGTTTCAGAACACATCTTTCACCTTGAATGGAACTTAAGCATCTGAATTGCCTCTAGAAATTGCGTGTGCCATTAGATGAAGCTGACTTACAGATTTGTCTCCGGGCCCTTGTTGTAAAGAACCCGGAAGAGGCCGATGCCGACGAACCCCGCAAGCAGAAATATGACGGTGGTGATGAAGAACCCCATGCTGCTGCACTGGCCTCTGTGTTCTCGGATTTGATTCGGCTTCTTTGCAGCTTCTGTTTGCTTCAAGATCCGTCACTCAGATCCTCCTCAAGACCTCACCATCGAGGTTCACAATCGAAGTCAAGACAGCGGCTTGAGTTTTGCTCTGTGGTGCCCTTCGATTGCACAGAGATCTCCAACTCGCTCCGGCCACGTCACAACCTACAAGCGACAGCAACAGAAGCGAGTGATACAGCAAGCAATTCCACAATGTCTGCCCCTCTCGTTTGCCCTCGTCAGAGAACGGGGAACTGTTGCAGAATACTCTCAAATGGACGAACGATTGATTGCGCCCCACCAACGCACCAACGCCTCCTTCAACTTCCTTTCTTTCTGATCGCCTTCACCAGTGGTCGAAAATTTGACTGTGACCATTACAGCAGTGTACCATCCTTCTAACCCCGGAGTAAGAAAGGGTCCGGAAGGCAAACCCTTGACACTACCACTTTATTGGAATACCATTCTATTCAACAATGGTAGTCTCGAGTGTCGTACGTCAAAGATACCCAAGCACTACCTTAAATTCGCAGAAAAAAGAGAAAGTTATTTTCGAAGGAGTTCAAGCTGACCAGATCGAGTCAGAAAGGAGCTGAAGAAGGAGGGGAAGCTCGTGATGCAGGCCGCCAAACACTCCTTGGCACCTTGAAGAAGCTTCTACAAAGGGTCTGGCTGAAGGCTCTGAAAGATTGTGCAGCAAACCTTCGCAAATTGTTGATACAGCTAGGCGAAGCCTGTTCAATTGATGTAAGCGGCACTAGGCACAGTTGATGTCAAGCTGACTTTGAGTTGGTCACATCCTTCGGCCAGGAAGCCCCAACCTGAGGCTCGTTTTAAGCACGAGGAGTCTGGCTGCGATGTGACGCCTCGGGCGCGTTGTCACTGAAAGCTGAAGGTGGTTCGCGCTTGCTGAAAAGATGGGGACTCGAGCTAAGACGAAGAAAGTGAAAGATGCTGGGGAGGCAAGGCAAGATGTCCTCAGGTAGGTGCCAAAGTACCCCGGTTGTTTCAATTGTCTTGTTGTGGTTCCACTTTTCTTTTGCGCATGAATCTTTCAGAAACAGCATTTGGTTTGTCTTCCTTTCGCAGGATTAGAGCTCCAAAGAAAAGCAGGTATGTCCAATTGTGTCAATTGTGGATAGAGTTCAACGGGGCCTGTGCTGTCTTTCAATCATTGAGTTGCATGTGACAATCTCAATTACGCCTCTGTAGACAAAGGGTGCCTGTCACTCGAAAGCTCGTCCTGCTTTTCTAGACAAAAATGCATAAGTGGATGTATGATGGTTTTGACCTTTGTGGGAGCTCGGTACTTTCTCTCTGTTGAGGGTGGGGCACATTCATCTAGACGAGACCGAAAAGCTGTGAGAACATCCACTTCCGAGACTTTCTTCATCTTATGCCTCCATCGTCCACAAGCAATGCCCTTGCCGAGCATACCTCCCTTCAGCTGGCACTGCTGACACTGCGCTGACCTCATTCCGGCAGGAAAGTGGCTGCGTCTAAGGAGCTGAGCTTTGCAGAGAAGGGCAAGCTGTACCACTGGGACCGACCAGTATGCCAGGGCGACCGTGTCAATTCGAAAGACTCCCCCAACTGCCTCTGTGCTCTGATACCCCCCCCAAACGGCGTGCGTAAGCAGGGGCTCTGGTGCAAGACCCCCGAAGCCGTCTCCGCTCTGGGCGAAGACCCCACGTTCCGAAAACGGGTCTCCCACGATGACCCGATCGGGTTAACCAACCTTGGCGCGACGTGCTACGTGAACGCGATCCTGCAGTGCCTGTACATGAACGCCGACTTTAGAAAGGGGTTGTTTTGCACCGAGGAGCAGCTGCTGGAGGGCAACCCGGTTCTAAGGCAGCTCTGCCGGCTGTTCGTGAAGCTGCAACTATCGAACGAGGACCCTGTCGATCCGGCGGTGTTTGCGAAGACGCTCCAGTTGGACAACGGCGTGCAACAGGACGGCCAGGAGTTTATGAAGCTGCTGCTGACGCTGCTAGAGAAGCTGCTGGAGCAGTCTGCGCAGCCGGACGTCCGAAACCTTGTCCAAGGACTTTTTCGGGGGACCTTCTCGTACGTCACCAGGTGCGTGGGTTTCTTCCGTTTTGTCTTTGCTTATTCTTGTGTTCGTTTCCATCCTTCGTCTCCAGAATGTTGGAAGATGCTGCCATTGCGTCATCGTTCGTCTTTTTCTACTCGTACGTAAACATCATTGCCACGGTCATTCGCTTCTTCTCAACATGTCAAACAGAGAGTGACAGAGGAAGGGGGAGAGAAAGAAAGAGAGAGAGAAGGAGAACAGTCATTCCGGTCAACCATACGGCCCCAAGCATGCAAATTCCTTTTGTCCATCTCAGGTGTTCGGTCTGCGGCAACGAGTCCGATTCGTCCAAGAACCTGGTCGACTTCTATGAACTCGAGGTTAACGTAAAAGGATTTGAGGGTTTAGCGACCAGCCTAGACGACTATCTAGGGGAGGAGCTTCTCGAGGGCGACAACCAGTACATGTGCGAGCGCTGCAACGCGCGCGTGGACGCTACACGGAGCGTGAAGCTTCGGTCGCTGCCCCCGCTGCTCAACTTTCAGCTCAAGCGCTTTGTGTTCAACAACAAGGTACGAAGCCTCAGGTCGAGTGTTGAAGTGCCGAGACGTTGATCCCGCGGCGTCGAGATAGGAGAGCTTTGCTTGCACCTTCTGATGGACGGATGCCGCTCTTGGTCTTGTACTCTATGCGTCGAAGGCAAGTATTGCCCTTCGCTCATCGGTTCGGAAAGCTTGGACGTACCTGGTAGAAAGTCGACGAGAAGTCAGCCACGCCTGAGGACCTCTCCAATCTGTATGTGAACTTCAGTGAGGCAAACCATAGCATCAAATTGGTAAGCGAGCCTGTTGTGGACGATGCCTGACCTGAATTTTCCGCTACTAAGGAAGGTGATCCTGAGGATTTTTAAGCATCGGGCACTGCTTCCGAAAAAAGTTAAATGATATCAAATTTGTTGGAAGGTTGACTCAAGAAGTTTCTTCTCTCTTGCAGACCGCCACAAAGAAGAAGGTCACCTCGCGCTTCAGCTTCCCGATCTCGATTGACCTCCACTCTCGGCTTACTCCGGAGCCTCAGGCCCCTTCCTCCTCAGAACCAGAGTGGGTCGCTGACGGAAGCAGCGAGGGGCTCTACGATCTAGCCGCCATCCTAGTTCACAAGGGCGCAATGGCCACGAGCGGCCACTACATTGCGCACGTCAAGGACGAGCGCACCGGGGACTGGTGGCAGTTCGATGACGAACTGGTGACGTCACTCGGGGCGCACCCGCTGGGAGAAGCTGCAGCAAATGCGAGCGCGAAAGCGGCGAAAGAGGCGAAAGAGAACGGCCAAAAACCGGAAGAGAAAGAGGGAGGTGGGGAGAACGAGAAGGATGCGAAGGGGGAGGAGAGTGTCGGGCCGTCGAAGGCGGAGGGTGTAGCTGCAGCGGAGGTGCTGGATCCGAACCTGCTGACGTCAGCGGATTCGTACATGCTGATGTATCGGCGGAGGGACGCACGCCAGGTGGCAATCATGCAGAGGCAGGAGGAGCGGCGGCGGCGGAAAGCGGAGGCGGACGCGAAGAAACTAGAGGAGGAGAGAATTCGAGCGGATGCGGCGGGGAAGGAAACCAAGCGCAAGAGCGAGGGCGAGGGCCGCGAGAAGGTGCCGAAGCGCGCGAGGACGGGGAAGGCTGCGAAAGACGAGGTTGCCGGGACGAGCGCGGAAAAGGCGATTTCATTGGATTCGCCAGCGCAAGGGTCGAGAGAGGGCGTCCATACGAACGGGGTAGGGGAAGCGGGGAATGGCGGGAAATCGCAGAACGGGGTCCACGGTTCGGAACTTTTGGACGAGGTTGAGACGATCGAAGCTCCGGAGGCGTTGGTGCGGGAAGTGGAAAACGACAACGTGGCGTTTGACGCGGCAATCGAGGCATACAAGTCGGAACGGGAACGGATCGAAGCGGAGGTGAATCAGCGTCGGCGCGAGGTACGGGAGATCTTGGCGGAAGCCGCGGCGGACCCGAAAGAATACGACTTCCGGTGGATCAGCACGGAATGGCTCCGGTCCTGGGCCGACAATAAGGACCCCCCCGGGCCGATCGACAACACGCCGCTGCTGTGCGAGCACGAGGGCGTTCCGCCCCGGAGCGTTCCGCTCATGAAACGGATCAACAAAGTGACCTGGGCGGAACTGGACGAGCGGTACGGGGGCGGACCGGAGCTGACCGGCGAGGAGTGCTGCGTCGAGTGTATACGGCAGGACGCGAGCGCGGCGCAGTCGGCGGACAGTTTCCGGACGCGACGGACGCTGATGCGGGAACGGCTGGAGCAGGAGCTGGCGCTCGGGGCCCCGGGGACGCACTACGTGTCCAAGCAGTGGTAAGTAAGGAATTGGGTAGGCGTTTATCCGACGCCTTTTGGTCGTTGACGGTCGTCCCACCCTAGTCACTTGACAACGCAGTTGGTTGGGCAAGGTCATTTTGATTAGACGCCGTTCCTTCCTGGCAGCAGATGGAAGGACGTGCTGGGGTCCTCATTTTGTGTGACCGGCTTCGACAATGACTTTGATTTCCTCTGTTTGAGAAGCTGGATCGCTTTGCAGTCCCTTGGTTTGTCCTTCTTTGGGATTCCGCTTATAATTCTTAAAAGGTTGACCTTGTCGTCGCTCATTGAGCGTATCTGCGCTCCTATTGCTCAAATTAGATTGAATTGAAAGTCAAGTTGCAAAACCTGAAGGGTATATAAGTAGGCTATAACTGCCTTCTTCGCTTCACATCGCGCGCCTGCACTCACATCTCAAGCATGATTGCATTCGCATCCCCCTCCTTCAGGCTGGCGCAATGGCAACGGCGGCGATTGGTTGACGCCCCCTCAGACGCCGACAAGGGCCCTACCGCTGCGCTGCGGTGCAAGCACGAGATGCTGAAGCCGGAGTTTGCGCCAGGAGCCAAGCGGCAATTAGTGTCGGGGGAATTTTGGGACTACGTTCAGGAGGTGGCGGAAGAAGTGGCCGGCACGAACGACCCGGGGCACTGGGAGATGACGGTGAACACGCTGGAGTGTGCCACGTGTAGCGTGGAACTGGGCGAAGAAATGTCCAACCGGGAAGGGCTCAAGTGAGGACGCTGCAATATCTTTCGACGCTTTTGACTTAGAGATTTATTCAAGTAACTTGCCAGTTTCAGTGGCCACTACAATGGACTAATACAATGGACTAATCGTGAGCAGCGAACTCACTAACTTACCATACATTATCCACTGCAGCTGGCAGATTGATCGGAAGTAGACGTATGATGTTGCAACTCTACACATGTTGAACAGGCTCACGAGAATAACCAAAGACCTGACCGAATCTGGTTGGTGCGTCTTCTCACAGAAGGGCCGAATACATTATTGGCAGCTGGTCTCAGCAAACACCCTGATCCATCAGCACAGTGGGAGCGACTTCGTTTGTCAAACAGATGATGCAACTGATTTGGATATATGTCTTGTAATATTGGCAATCAATCTGCCTTTGCAGGAGCGGCAAGCTTGCAGAGAAAGCGGCGCTCGAAGCCCTCTTCGCCGGGCGGCCGTTGCCCCTCACCGAGAGTGTGAATGCGTTCCTGGTGCCCTCCAAATGGCTGGACAGCTGGCGCGACTACTTGGGGGCGACCGGCAAAACTCTGGACGTGATTGGAGAGCCGCCCCCTTTGGACGAAGCACTGGCGGCGGTGTTCTGCAAGCACGGGGAATTGGCGGTGCGCCCGCCGGAGCTGGTGCAGCGGAAGAACGACCTGGTTCAGGAACAAAAGGTGAGGCAAGATCTGTTTGCTTCTTGGGTTTTCGAGTTTTGGTTCCGAGGGTTTCAGCATTAGAAGCCCGCCACAGCCAGTGCAGGTTTCGAGATTACATATTCAAGTGCATTTTCGTTGGTGGGAAGCTTCGGAAGTTGCTTGCCTCGTTGTCTCCCGTTTTTAAGGTGGTTACACTCGCCAGCAATTTTGCTACTTCGCATCGTTGCGAGCGCATGGTGTCATTGTTAAGCTGCTCGTTTGTGTGCCTAGCGTCTTGTTTTCCTCAGTCCCGCCGAGGCGAAGTAAGGTTTAGTGGGCAAATCGAAAAGTACAGACACGGATGACCGGAGGTTTGGGTTCTGTAAACTGGAAGTTGCGAGGGCCCAGTTTCGAAGTATCGACGTACATTTCAACAGAAACAAAGCGTGTCGATCCGAATCATGCACTGCAAGCAGGAGAAGGCGAGTTTTACCATTTTGTCTTTCCTGACACCGCTCCATGCCTTTTGACGCCTAGGGCTGCACCCTTCTTTCAATCTACCAAGCGGCCAAGCGCGCTTCTGCGACACCTTTTTACCGAAAATGTGTGTCAACCGACGGAGCTCCTTCCTTTTAACACCGCTTACTGCTCGTCACCTTCCGCAGGACTCCGCTCTGACCGTGGTGTCAGAGAACGACTGGCGACAGCTCCAGCAACGGTGGCACTCCTCCAGGGAGATCACTGCGGTTGTGGGGCCTCCTGAACCAAAGTCGGAAGTGCCGAAAGAATCAGATACGAAAGAGGCTGCCAAGCCGGCTTGTGTGCCCCGGTTGAAGACGGTACCAGAGGTGAGAATGCACGCCAATCTGCAAGTCTTCGCCTAAGATGTGACTTCTGATAAGGGCGTCGGTATTTCTCCGTCAAGAAAGAGTACATTCCTCGAATTCGTTTTGCTGCCCGTAAGGCGGCTCTGCAAGGAACCTTGTGACCCGGTTCGCTTCTGAGGAATTTGCCGCACCCGTCCAGACTCTCGCACCTCTCTCTTCTTTCTGCTGTCCTTAAGGCAGCTCTAGAACAAACTTTGGGACCCGTCCGCCGTTTGGGAAGTAGCAGCACCTGCTTTGGAGAGAGATTTGTCAAAAGACGCTCCAAAACTCGACGGGACGGAACGGGACTCTATAGAAGACAGAAAGGCTCCTTCGCGTCAACGCACCAGACGTGACCAAGTACAGGGCCTGGCCTCTAAATCGCAGAAGGCGCTTCTTCGTCTGTCCACATTCCATTCCGGTCCGCCCGCAGTTGCCTGAGGCCTGCTACCGTGAATAGTGCTTTCCGAAGCCCTTTTCCTTCTTTCGGCCTTCGTCTTTATTCCGTCCTCCCTTTGATGCCGTTCTGTTCCATCCGTCCGCGAGGCCTGGTACAAGAAGCGCCTGGACGAAGAACTCGCGCAGCGCCTTCTTACTGGCAACTGGATTCTAATTATTTCCCCTCCGCTCTCCATTCGTTTCCTTCTCCGCTCCTGTTCCGGTCTCATCTCGTTCTCGTTCCGTTCAGTCCGCAGGTGTGCGAGGCCTGCTACAAGGAGCGCCTCGACCAGGAACTCGTGGAGCGCCGCTCGTACCAATCCTCTTTAGTCCATCGTCTATTTCTGTCCGTTGACATTCCGGTCTCATTCCGTTTCCGTTCCGTTTCGTTCGCATGTGTGCGAGGCCTGCTACAAGGAGCGCCTCGACCAGGAATTGTGGAGCGCCTCTCGTACTGGCATTAGGAAATCATTGTCAAATCCCTCTACCGTCCTCTCCTTTGCTCCGCTCCCGTCCGGTTTCATTCCGTTTCCGTTCCGTTCCGTTTCCGCAGGTTTGCGAGGCCTGCTACAAGGAGCGCCTCGACCAGGAACTCGCAGAGCGCCTCTCGTACCGACAACAGGAGATCATTGTCGAACTGTTCCCAGGCCCGACCCCCCTGTTCACGTCACTCATCCTCACTCCGTCCTCATTCCGGTTCCGTTCCGTTTCCGTCCGCAGGTGTGCGAGGCCTGCTACAAGGAGCGCCTGGACCAGGAACTCGCAGAGCGCCTCTCGTACCGACAACAGGAGATCATCGTCGAACTGTTCCCCGGTCCCGACCCCCCTGCTCACGTCACCGGCGCAGGCGGCGAGGGCGAGCGGCGGTCTCGGCGCGTGCGGAAGGTTTCCGCCGTCAGAGGGGGGAGGATGACCGTCAAAGTGAATGCAGACACGACGGTGAAGGACCTCAAGATGACCATATGGGAGAGGATGGAGGTGCGATTCTGTATCTTTGCATTTGTTGAAGGAAGGAGCGTTCTTGCGAACTTAAAACCTAAGTCCGCTGCACGACATTTCCAAGGTAGACACTAATACTTGGGATATTTAACCCAGAAGTCTCCGATTCCAACTTGGATTTCTGTGGAAGTGCCAGTGTGGCCTCAGCTTTGGTGCCGGGTTCACGAAAATTTGTCTGGCTATGAAACTTCGGATCTAGCGTGCATACAGTCGAGCCATGCAATTGACGTCCATGGGCAGTACACTCTAAATCCGATGCCTCGTTATCCTTGTTGGACGAATTTTGTTATGTTCCAAGATCCGCTGAGGATGCCGATGCTGATCTTGAGGGCTTATTTGGAACATACTTATTAGTAGCTGAGTCTTTTTTTTTGATGTTCGCAGGTTGACTCCCAGAACCAGCGGCTAGGTTTCCTGAAAAGTGAGCTGGACGAGGATGATAAGATCTTGGCGGATTACGGGATCGTTGCTAACTCCCGCCTCTGGCTCATCAACACGGGCGAGCATGACAACCGGGATATCGTTGGTGAGTTTGTCGCCAGGTCTATCTCTCCTTTTCAACCAGAAATTAGCTCTTGATGATTGTTGGCAACGTTGGGCTTAACACATATGGTTCGGTTCAGAATTGAGATGAAACCATTGACGATTTGTCCCGGTATGAAGACGCACTTCTGCAAGGGTCTAGATCGAGAAAGGTGGCAACATGGAAGCTTACGGCGTAAACAGACGCTTGTGCTTCTATCCGATACGTTCGACTTTCGTAGGTGCGCGAGTCTCGGTGTTTCCCTCGTCCAGCTTGCAGGGCACGGTTTTCAAACGATCGAGCTGTTTTCTAGATCCTCCAAATTAAATTGAGTCCTGCCTTTCCACACGCCTGTATTTTAACAACACGTGCTGACATTGCCCTGCTTGTAAGCTGGCACGTGGCAATGATGACGTCAGGCTCTGGGGCTCTCATGTCCCAGGCAAAGGTTGTGAAGAAGCCACATTGTTCCACCTTCTCTGTACTGTGCCTGACTGCGGTTTGTGACATGGCCTCAGATCCAGGGTGCCCAAGACCATCTAAGAAGCGACGTGTCCTTGTTTGACCTGCGTATGGAATGTCCTTGCCAGCTACTTTGCCCATACTTCATCGATAACCATCCTGCTATTCGAGCTGGACGAATAGCTCTTTCGTGCCAGTCAGTCTTCGGCACTATGTCGGGGAGATGTGTCTCTGGGAAGGACGTTTCCGAGAAGGGAATGTTTTGCCAGTTAGGTTGGGGAGAGTAAGCAGTTAGCAAGTGTGAGAACCACATTTTTTTTTTAAACTGCCACATCATACCAGGATCCATTGAAGTAGAGTCATTTGGGGTATTATTGATCAGGCTTTGTACTGGTTTTGGTTCTAATGTAATTGTCTTCTACATAAGCTTGGCAGGACCGGCGTGCGGGGGAGCATACTTTGGCCAAGCGAGCAATATATGTTTCATATCTTAGAAACCGTCATCTGATTCACGGACACTGCAAAAGTGACGCCTTTTTGTTTACATTGGTCGTACTTTAGAGCCTCCCTCCCCGAAGCAAACGACCTTATTCCACTTTGTCACTTTGACCTATTTCAAAGGTGGTCGTCGAGACACGAGGCTTTGATCGGTTTGTGTCGAGTTCGCATTCACAATAGGAAATGAAAACGACGAAGTTACATCATTCTGACGCATCCGCCCTTCTCAGAGTGTTTCGAACCTGCGGAGGAGGCGGGCAAGATGGAGAACGGATTTCGGGGCACGGGCCTATGGGGGGGCGCCACGTCAGACTACTCCGCCGGCGAGGGCGTCCAAGATACGGACATGAAAGATGCGGACGGCTCCGGTTCTGCGGACGGCGATGGATCTTCCGAAGCTCGGCAACTTCCGGACAAGGCCGCAGATGACGTCATGGGCACTGTTTCGGAAGGGGAAGCTTCAGGCAGATGGAGCTGTGAGAGGTGCACTCTGGAGAACAGCCCGGGGAGAAAGATGTGCTCGGTCTGCAACGCAGATAGAAGCTGATTGACGCGGTTGAGGCGTTTGAGTAGTAGGGACTGCCTAGCACTCCTATGCGGAAGTCGTATTGTCTTGAAGATTGAGGGTACTGTGGACAAGTGGACGATAATCCTTGTAAAAGAAGCCAAGGCCTCAATTTGGGATCGCTGTGTGTGGCAGCTGCCCAGCTCCGGGGTTGACAGCTTTCTGTCCCGTGTGATGAGGCCATCCCTGAACATTCAATGGAACGCCTCTCCAGATACTTTCAACCAGATCTCATGTCCATACGTGCTCGATGGGACAACATGATATGCCAGGTGGCCGTGCTTCAATAAGGCTTCATATGCCATGATGAATGCTTCACTTACTGCGATGGACTAGCTTAACCGTCGGAAAATCATTTGAACAGTATGCAACGTGCTTACAATTTCTGGAACCGCATGATTGTTGCTCCCTATACTATAGCGGCTCTCTGCTTAGGTCCGGCCAGTATGTCGCCGTCGATCATACGCCTACTATATGCCACACTTGATCGACCGATCGACAATTGATCGACTGCGCAAGAAAGATCTAAGTTCTGAGATGGAGTAGAATAGGTGCGGCACTCACCAAAAAACAGAAAGCGTTGGCTTGCATGCAAGCTCCAAGTATGCCATGTCCGTCCTCGATCATTTCTTTTTGGCTAGAACTAGAAAAGCCGTTTGCATCCAATGTGCTTATGCGATCCCTTGCGTGCATGTGTCATGCATGCGAAGCTCACTGAAGTTAGCAACGAATATACTTTGGTATTAGCCAGAAAAGTGAGATGCATCCGAGAATGGAAGAATGAGTACTTGCCTCATCAAACTCCTCTTCTTACACGCTATCAATCGACATGAGTCATGCTGAGTATGTCCAGTCCATGGCGCGCATGCCGACTTAGTAAAGTTCAATCAAATCTAAGTAGGAATGTCTAATGGTTTTGAATGGATTAGCCACTATGTATGTCTTGTCTTCTATTTACGAAGCGTCTCACTCTATCGAGAGTTCTCGACCTAGTGAATGTTCGTCGTCACGAATGCGCCATCACTGACCAAGGGTGGTACAAACTCAGCTCCTAATTGTCAGTGAAACGGTCAGCGGGCCTACCCTGAAGTCTAACACAAGATCAGTACCTTCCAATCAATGACTTTACCTCGTCTACAAAGTCAAGGTTCGACGTTAAGCCCAGCCTTTGCCAACACTAGGCACTGAGGAACTCCTTCTTGACTGCCTCCTCGCTGACGCTTAGGTTCGTCGGCTCGGTGTAGGTCTTCACCATATAGCTTGTAGATTCCACAAACATGTCGAACGTGATCCAGCGCGTAAGCCTCTTCTCATCCACAAAGTCGTACAGAGGGTATGGAACAAAGGTACCTTGGTCATTGGCCGAGCAGAGACCGACCCACCCTTCCATGACAACGGGAATCCTGCAAGAATCGGCAAACAAGAGATTTCACCCCAAGGCTAGCACAGGCCCCACGTCTAGATTCGCAAGCTCACTGATCAGAAGTCCGAAAGCAGGCAGACGTCCCTACGGCGCTTCTCCGGCTGTGTGAGCTCTGAGCGTAATCCAAATTCAGGATTTTTAAGGATCTTGTTTTTTAAGGATCTTTCAATGGGCACAGGTTCTAAATGCAGGGGTCTGCGCCCAACGTAAAAGCCACGCAGCTAGATTAAGGTTTGTGTCGAACTGAATCCTGCTCCCGAGCACTATCTGCATCAAGCTGTTTACTATACTTAAGGAGACTGCCGGCAATATGCCGGACGGAAGGCCATTTTCAAGGCCCGGGGGGATAAACAAAGAGGCGGCAAAAGCATGCAACCCTCACCAACTAGAGTGAAGCGAAAATAAAGCAGAAAAGAAGAAACCGGATGATGCGGCCGAGCATCTTGAGCGGAGCTCCTGGAACAATGGATCAGTCAAGCTCACTTGACACGGTATCGCTTCTCTCCAACCGACTTGACGGTGTGCACCTCCAAATACTTCCCGGCAGCAACGGTGCCCCAAACCTTGTCCGACTTCTCGACGGTTCTGGTCGTACTATCCACGGTCGCCTGTAACAAAAGTAATTGCAACTCAGTACGTGGAATGCTTTGACTGTTCGATATGTGACGTACAGCGTTTCTTGACCACCTTCAAGAGTCACCGAAGCAATCTCTCGACGAGTGGTCAATTGAGTTGCAATTCTGTAGATTTGTGCACTGACGTGTTGACGCAGCGGTTGCACGATACAAGTTTCTGCACCACTGTGCGTACGTGTACTTTTTCACCAAATGATGGCCCAGTCTGAGACCAAAGGTCGACATCAAAAACGACTCAAAGAAGAGGGTCCAAATAGTTGCCCTCCGGTGCTTTTTAGGTGCAAGAACTGAATAACAGGAATTGATCACAATGGCTTATGGCAGGGCCCCCAAAGAAAGCACGAGCCGCCTACTTGTTATGAGACCTTCAATGGCCCACCCCGGATGTATATTTGAATCTCAGGGCTGAGCTGCCACTCACCTTAGTCTGCTCTGAGGTTGAGCTGATCTTGACGCTGAAGCCGCCGACCTCAACTCCAGCTTCCATTGTCATGGACACGCGGTTGGAAATTTCAACGTCCTTCCTCACCGTAGTGGACTCCGTCTCCGTGTACTCGTAATTGATGTCTGAGGAACCAATACTCGTGTTGTTATAAACCTGCACAGAATATTGCAAGAGGTTTGATGTGCCCAGCGTCTGAGATGACACCATCTGAGCCAGCAGACCGGTTACCATCTGGAATGAATGATCCTGGTTGGAAAAGCAACACATGTGACTTAGGGTGGACAATTACTACTTCATTTCAGCGGTCGCCCTCTGTATCTGGAAAGTGCGGGCCTGAAAAAGCATGGATTTGTAATTACACAAGTGCTTGATAAGAATGCTCGTGCTGTTCTCAGCATGGGCATGAGGGCCTTCAATTCTGCGAAAATGCATACGAACTGGATGTTCCATCCCTTTGTTTGAGGTGATGCATATCGTATGCTTTATGAAGACGTTGGCTTCTCAAAGACTGGTCTGGTTACTAGGTATTGGAGTGCAAGGCCCGTCAGGCTGCGTAAATCAAGCCTTCAGTCATGAAAAACGTGAACGACAGAGGTTGGTGACGATCAGTAGGGTGAGTACTCTGGCTGCGCAGTATGTAAATTTGTCGTCGGGTTTATAAGTGTGATCTTGAACACAAGCTGAAATGAGACATTCTACACGTGTCGATGTGTTACCTTGCTGCGCTCAGCAGTGACCTGGGGCATCTGATCGAAAATGATCTCAACTCTTTTTTTCTCCAACTTGAAGTTGAGGTACGTCCCAAAGTCATCACCCTTGTCGTCTTGTATCTGCAGGGCAAATGAGAAGTTTTTTAATGCACACACGGCCGCACTTTTACATGATCTGGTAAACAAATTCTGGTAATTACCACTTTTTTGACAGCCAGCCTCTTTGATGCGCGTGTTCAAAGACTGTGAAGCGCGTTCATGAATGCAAAGGCCACTTGTTGAAACCTCCTCGATTTGAAGCATCTTACCGGTTTCAGATCTTAAGGAAAGCCTTGAATCGAGACAGGGAAGGAACCAAACTCAGAAGGCTGTTATGTAGCGCCACTGCTCTCTTCTGGTATCTGTACTTATTCATGTGTATTCCTCTTTTAACAAATGCTAGGAATGAGATGTTTTGGCTTGCGGCGGAAGGTGGGAGTCTCACACATGCACCATGACTCAAGTTTTGCGCAACTTGAGAAAGCAAACAATACAGGAGCTTTCTGATGCGCCCCCCTGAACGCTCAAGTGCAAGGAATGGAATATCTAAATGCTGCACAAACAAGTCACCTGAGACATGTCACCCCAGTAGTTCCAGTCATTGGCGTTGCGCGACCTCTGGATTCCCGTGATGTTGTTAATCCGGAAGGCACAATCGGTGTCGCCGTGCGCCCATGCGTCTTGGAGGTTCTTGCTCTTGCGAACCCTATCTGTTGTAGTCAGCCAGTCGTCCACGTTCATCACCTGTTGCAGAAGAAGATGAGCCAAGTGTTAGACAGGCTCTGGATCAGGTGCAGTTCTATCAAACGACGTTGAACAGAAACATTCTAGGGGAGTGCAGAGCGAAGTATGTTGCCTGATTATCGGCCTGATCTGGCACAAATTGCCGGTCCACGCTTGCAAAGGAGGGTTCTGCAGGCGAACGGTGCTTGAGACTCATGAAGGAGAGGAGACCCTTTCATGTCGATTTTCTGAAGAACAGAGTTGAAGTGGCAGCTCTCAGAGTTAGACAATTTAGACTGTAGCTTTTAACACAGAAGTGGAGCAAGAATATTGGATAGAATTGTCAGCAGGTGAGCGGCAAAAGACACACCGTAGCTTCGACTCTTCCTGCGATGCAATATAGTCAGTGCAAGAGGTAAATATGCTTTCGACAGACAGGAATATGTGAGTTGTCTTGTGTAGCATTTTGCGTACCTTCTCAAGGTCCTGCTGCGTCACCTTTGTTCTGGCCATTGTGCAGTTTGCTGAGCTGACTCTGTAGAGATTGGGGATTGGGGGACTCCAAAGGCGGGTCAAAGGGCCTTTCAGCGGAGGAAGGGGAGCTCAAGCAAGCTGCGATTAATGGAGCTGGAAGGCAACTTCAAGTTGGTGAAAGCGGTTGGTGGAGGCAACTGGTGGAGGAAGTTATGAAATTGAGCGACTTTTGTACTCGGAATTTGCCAGCAGATCAAGTCACGAGCCGGCCTGATGTATTATCTTCCAAGTTCTGACTACCTAAGTCCTACTCGACTCTTAGGCTTTAGCTAGCCTGTGACACAGCTAGCTAGCTGCAGAACGTCTTCCGTGCACAGTGCAGCTGTGACAGCTGGGCCCTCACAGCTGCGGCGGCCTGCCAGCCTGCCGATGACCTCATGACCAACCCCCGCCGGGGCCCTGACATTAAATCTGCATAATGCATGAGAATATTAGATATGTATGCAATGTTCCAATGTGCATCTTGGATTTGATGCAATA
>DF237699.1:0-36948 GCA_000708835.1 Klebsormidium nitens | reverse complement strand
CGCGGAAGCCCTGAGACCACTGAAGAAAGTTAAGCTGGTAAGCTGAATGCCGTGTGAAAGACTCATTGTGGAGCTTCACTAGGAAAGTAAGGCTGGGCATTTGTGTGTGCGACAGCCTTTCTCAATGCTGTGCTCGGTTCTATCTACACAAGTACTAGCTGGTGGAAGAATTGGCGAGAAAGTATCAGGTCTTCAAACAGCTCCTGGAAACTAGAGAACGTCAGAAGCCTCTTGCACTCCAAGGTTTGCGTCCATCAGCTTTGTTCAGCACGCTCCTGAAAGTGCTGATCTTACCATTCTCTCAGCTGAAATGAAAGGGACCCTTCTTGCAGATTCCCACTGGCACCATCTTTTACGATGCATCAACACCTCTTCGCCTGCTCTTCCGCTTAGGGGGGAGCGCCACGCTCATGGTCTTGCAGTCCCTGTCCTTCTGGCTAATCATGGCCATCCACATCTTCATCTTGGTGTTCTATTATAAAGTAGGCCACGGCCATACACGGACGGATGCTACAACGTCAGACTCGGCGTGGCCTTTCCTGAGATCAGGAACATACAGCGGCTTTCTTGGAATCATGACATCCTTCTGCTTAGTCTTCCAGACCACTCAGAGCTACACTCGGTAAGTTGCACACCGGCAAAGCCATGCTCAGCTGAAACCAGTGCCTGTGAAGCTGACAGACTCGCAGCAATCCAGTTCCGGAAGGAGATTCGACTTCTCACTTTGGCTTCTTCAAATGCGTTGCAACGCGAATCGTGAGAATCTTATGGCCGCACAATCCTTGTTAGACATGGGTTCCTTTTGCTTTGCATATGCATAGTGTTATAGGTGCTAGCTGGAAGGAAATCTCATTGTATTCTCGTATCATCTGTCAAAGCGAGACTGATTCCGGAAAGCTTGTGACATTCACACAGAGATCGAAGGGGTAGATTGGTCGATGCAGTTTGAATTTCTGGGCCCTTGTTATTTGAGACTGACATTGTGCTCTTTCTCCATGAAGGTTCTTCGAGCAGTACAACGCTTGCTGCCGCGTCATAAGCAACTCATATGCCTTTGCTACTGCCCTCCGGAGCTTGTTTGACGGGAACAGATTTGAGGGGGCACTAGAGGTTCTTCAGGAGTTGCACCGGCAGTCCATGGCTATGCTTTACTTGGGGTTCGGTTGGCTTCCGCATTACAAGACGAACAACATCCACATGTGGATCCTGGAGCGCTTGGAATCTCTTGAGTTGGTCACTGCTGCGGAGCAAGAGCGAATCCTGGGCCTGTCAGGGGATGCTTTGCCTTTCTTTGAGGTCAGAAACTCTGCAATCTTGAGCTCAGAAACCACTCATGCGGCTTGCAAGCAGTGAAACTTTTCGCTTGGGTGTCTGAACACTCTTGCTCAGGGCTCTGATGCTTTGAATCCTGAGCGCAGTATGTGGAAGCTTCAACCTCAGAGGCAACATTGATGGACCCCGGTTGAGTGATGAACATCAGTTTATTTTGAAACGCGACTTTGGAAAAAATGAGTGTCGTGTTCTTCAGCATGGTTGAACGTCCTTTGTGAGCGCGAAGGCTCTACTTTGTTAGCATCCATCGTACTCCAGACAGATCGAGAATGGACTGGCAGCTAGTCAATACGACCGTCTTGATCGCCCTTCTCCTGTGCTCTGACATTTGATTCTGCCACGCTTTTGACGATGGACTTGAAACCAACAACACGGACTTGCGTGATTCTCTCTCTCTTCTCTTTTGGGCGAGCGCCCACGGATGAATTCCGAGAAGAAGTGGGCTGTGCAGAAAATCAGACGGTTTTTTTAATCAGCGCTCCAATCTCCTTCGGGGAGCGAAGAGCCTCTCTCCAAAGCTTCCAGTGCTCAACAGCATCGGGATGCCAGGTTTCGAACCTCAAACTTGAATTGAGTGGTCTACTTCTCGCATCTTCATATGCAGACTACTTCTCCCATCTCCATATGCAGATGTACTACGCTATAACTCACACCTTATATCGCGAGCTCGAGTTGGGACACATCAGCGAGCGAACGCTGGATAGGGTGAACACGTACTTTGAAGCAGTGACAGTGGGGCTGGTATCTCTTTACGAGTACTCTAACATGCCGGTCAGTCTTCCACGCAATTTAGCCGACTATAATTTGCATAAGTCGCCAGACCTCAACATCTGCTCCGCTCATCATAGAGTAGATCAATCAGTCTTCTTGCTTGACTTTCTCACCAGCGGGCCTTCATATGGTCGTACGACGGTATCTGATCTCACGCGCCATTGATCGGTAGACCTCGTCTCTTGTTGTGTTTACATTGCTGTTGCATCAGCTCGCTTAGCCGGTAGACCTCGTCTCTTGTTGTGTTTACATTGCTGTTGCATCAGCTCGCTTAGCCACGGGAGTCAGCCGACGTCAGCCTGTTTCCTTGGAACTTTGATTTCTGGAAACCAAGATTGAAAATATCTGCAGGTTCCTTTTGCCGTCTACACTCTGCTCAACGTCATGGCCCTCGGGTACTTGGTCGTGTTGGCTTACACCCAGGTATGTCCAAGGATCGTGGCCATCTATGGATCATTAGGAGCAAGCTGACGGTCTCGCTCAAAACAAAAAGCCAGAATAGTCTGGAGCTTGTCAGTATTGCAGAAAGACTGGGCAAGCCGTCACTGATTCTTGCCAGGTTGTAGGTCGAGTTCGCTCCAATATTGCGGCATGACCAGCAAGGGGCCCGGGCTTCGTGAAAAGAGATTTGCGTATACAAATAGGACCAGGCTACGAAGGATCAAAGTGCAGAGAACGTCTTAGTACCTTGGACTGCTTTCAAGTTTCGTCTACGACAAAAGGGTGTTACCGGAACTATACAGTGGCGATATTGACAACCTGCATCAGTAACCTGAAAAACGACCGGCGTTCTCTTAGTGAGCACTCGAAGCGGAGACCCGCAGACTGTCTGGAACAGAAAAGTCCCTTTCAGATTAACAAAATCACGACAACAGAAGCTGGTCGTACTAACCGAAGCATTCTTCTAGCTTGTGCCAAGAACGTACATGTCTCTCTCCCGCCAGTCCCCGTGATGTAGGCGCCAAAGCTGTGAGTGGAATTTGCGTCACCAAACGCGTTACAGCCGACATCATCAGTTGTCACTCCGATCCTGATATATAATCTTTGAACCGCTGCGCCTTTCTTGCAGATTTTGCCGAGCTACTTCTACAGCATCATTCCGGTGTTCCTAACGGTCGTCTGCACCCTGGGGCTTCGGGAGGTCTCTAACGCTTTAGCGGATCCTTTTGGCTGCGACGATACCGACATTCCTGTCTTGGATTACGTGGCTGCTGTGCACAAGACTTGTGACGAAATAGCTGCCTGGACTGTTGCGCAGCCGAAGGCAGGTGTCAAAGAGGAGGTGTGACCCACCTTAAGAAGTATCTAAATGGCAACAAAGTGACGGAATTCTGAACGAAGAGACTCAGGATCAAAGAGTTGGTGGCTATAATATGGGGCCTCGGAAAGGTCACTTCACAGGCTCGCGGAAGCCTTGCTTTGCTTCATGTCACCCTACGGACGTGGCCCCGCCCGGCCTCCGCTCAGAAGAGATCGATGCAAGAGAAAAGCGCTTCCGAGCACGTCCCCCAGCGTTCATCGGCAAAAGGTCAGGCTGCCAAGGGTTTTCAAAGCATGGTTTGAGCTTGTTGACCCAATACGTACATATTTTGGACGGTCCAGTTTACTGAGTCAGTGCCCGTAACCCTATTCACAGGTCGACTAACATTTGCAGAACTTAAAGTTAAGGTGACCTTTGACTTATGTCAGTCAGTGTATCCCTGTAAAAGATTCCGGCCGAACTTCCGGGTAATACTAGGCCCGTAGCGTGAGTTGATCGAAATTTGTCCAACTATCAATTCCGCCAAGCTCTCAGATTGTGATTGTCTTTGCCGGCTATCATGCCGTTGGAAGCACATTAGGTTCCAGCCCCAGCCTTTAGTACTTCAGTGGATATAAGCCTGTAAACAAAATAATTGGTACTTCGAACCTCGATTGCACACTACCAATATATACTGCATTGGTAAAGGAATCCACATCCTAGTGCGACAGCTGTCACTCATTATGCACGGGCCCGGCCGGCCGTCATGAACAGTGATGGGGCATCTGCAAGCGCATACTAGTACTTGCGGGGTACTTAGCAACCTTACGTACTGCAAATCTATCTATCCTTAAAATCCGTTGAGCTAGCTGAACTTAGTTATTTCAAGACGCCGTCTGCACGGGCCCGGCCCCGGTATGTTCTGCCAGTGCATGGCATGCGCTTGAAACGTCCGGTGCAAATTGGGCAACACGGGCACGCAGCATGCGTATGAAGTATTCGCCACCACGTCAGAACTCAATCATGCACAATCAGTGCAAGAATTTTCAATAATGCGCCATGCATACGGTACTCACGTCCATGAGGCGACCGCCATATCGGCGGGTCACGTGCCATCCAATCCTTTTTAGTATCATAGTGTATTTGCATGGTCGTTTTCAAACCCCGGTCCATTTACGGTTCATCGTGCACTGCAATGATCTTGAGCGCTCAGGCTCGCCTTTCGAAGCTGATCTGCTCTTTCAATTAACAGCGACAAAGCACTTTCATTCATGTCGCACCACACCTTCCGAAATACATGGAAGGTCCTCACCCGAGTATCGGTCTTATTTTCCTTACGTCAGGTTCCACAATTTGAAATCAACAATCAGCCTTCAAAACAAGCTTCTATTTCAAAGACGAGACCATCCTGCGCTTGAGCGAGTGGCTGAGTCACCAATTGCTGCAAACTGGAACCAACAGAGCGCCAACTGAAGAAGCCTAGCTGTTTGCTTTTGCAGTAATCTTCCAAACTTCCCACCGAAGGAACTGTTGCCGGGCTGAGATGACCGGCAAGCTCTTTAAAGCCAGGGTATTTGGTGTCTTGCCACTCCGTGACCACATCCTGGTCGCGAAGAACGACCCTGCACTTTTGCGTGATCTTGGTTGCTTTCGTGAGATAGCTGACGGATTTCAGGCCGTCATTCCCTAGCGGTTGCACTTGATGCCAGATGCCATCGCTGTTCACTTTCACTTCCCACCAACTGTCTCTCGCGGCCGCGTACGTAAAACACAGTGCGTCCTTCCAATCCAAAGTTTTCATAACGGGAACGAATGTGCATCTGACTCTGAAGCCACTTGAGTCTGGTTCGTTCCGCACAACAACCCCGGGACACAAGACCTCCAGACCGCGGACCAACTTGCCCATATTCCAGTACCGCGCCTGGTCTAGCAGCCGCGTGTCGCTTTGCGCCGGAACCGTTCCGGTCGTGAGGTGCTCCAGAACAGCGGCCCACCTGTCAGGGTGACACGTGATGATGGCGCGCCCGTTCTCATCGCGCGGGTATTCCCACTCCCCGCAATACATGGTGTACAGCAGAGAGTCCGGATCGGACGCCAGGACCGTCCGAGAGACCGAGCCCGTCTGTCCGTTGTACGCGAGCACAAAGTGGAAGCGCTCGCGCGCGTCGTCGCGCCGCGCGCCCGCGTCCCGCGCGGCCGCCAAAGCCGCCTGAAGTGTCCCGATCTCCGCGTCTTTCTGCGCTACGTCTTCCGTCCTCACGCGCTGCTCCTCTCTAAGCTCCGTGCGGAGCTGCGCGAGCTGCGCGACAACTCTCCCGCAGTGCGCGCGGCGCCCCTCCGCGGCCGCCAACTCCACGCTGAGCCGCGCGCGCGTAGCCGCCAGGTTTGTTGTTAGCCGCTCCTTCTCCCGCTCTAGTTTTTCAACCAGCTCTCGAAGAGCCGTCTTTTCTTTCTCTTCTCCCGCTCTTTCTGCTTCCGAATCACAGGCGCATGACCGTGCGTTTGCCAGGGTGATTGGTTCCGACGGAGCCTGGATTGACAAAGGGGGCGGAATAGGCGCGGCGGAATCGCAGGGAGGATCGGAAGAGGCCGGAGGAAGGGTGCGCGAGCAGTCCGTCTTCTTCCGCAAAAACCAACTCATCTTTGCGGAGATAGAGGAAGCCACCTGAAGGATTGTAGCAAACCACTTCAGCAAGTTATTTGATGATTACTCTGTTCCGCATCAAGATAGACTAGATTTGTCTTGAAGAAGATCCATTTTGAGTGGGGCGCTCCTAAGGTATGAAGCTGCAGTACGATCAGCACGATTCAAAAGCGTGCGGTTTTCTACAGGAGGGGCAAGTGATTGTTGAGTTCTGAAGCGCACCAGACCGGCACAAGGTCGCATAATAAGCGACTTGCAGGACAGTTTCTTGTTGGGTAGATTGTTCAGAGAAGTTCGTCCTTCTGGACTGCCAAGCTGACAAAAATACATTCATTGCTGTTTTCCACGCTTCTTCTGGCGTCTCCAGACTCGACCGTTGATACCGGGAGTACTTTGTCCGCAAATACCTTGCTGATCGGAAAAAACTGTGAAGTCCTTGCGGAAACACAACTCTGCTCTTCCAAGACAGCGCATTTTCTCGTCTCGCTAATGTGTACTTGGTGCTCACTAACAGTGTAGCCAAACTCCATAAGATCAGACCTGACGTCGCTTGAATGGTCTGAACAGGCCATGTAATCTTCATTGAATACAGAGGCGAAAGACAGCCAGTATCGACTAGAACGGCATTTTCTCGCAGTCGAAAGTTCCAAGCCTATCCAAGGACTCGATGCTTGTAAACAGCCACCAAAAGGGGCCACTTTAAACGCGAGCTTCAATTCACGATTGAACAGAAGCAACATTGTGTACAACCAAACCTTCTGATGAAAATGGTGAAGGAGTCAGCAACAATCTGTTCAGAAACAGCAAGATCAATAATGAAGCAGGCTCGGAGTGGTTGGCAGATCAGCCTGAGGGTTCTCCAGACCAGCATCTGCAGAATTTGTCAACGAAAAATTACTGCATGCATGCTCTTCGTCATTGAAACGCATGCTAAGCAAGCAGATACTTGCCACATACCCCAGCCGCCCCGAGGTCCCCCTGACAATGTTTGAACAAAACTCATACTTAATACAGACTTTACACTGATCGATGTAGAGCCCAGCAAGGGCAGTAACAAGTGGTGCAATACAGCGGAGAGGAAAAGAAGTAGATTCTCAAGCTCTGCTTTCCAGCAACTCCCTTCAAAAAAACAGTGCAGCGTTTTCTCCGGATCGACCGGACGGCAGCTCTCAAGCATCCTCGACTCTACTTTCCAAAAGAGAGCAATCAGACGAGGAAATTACTTAATAGTGAGTCACTATCCTGCCAATATTACCGAGCATCACGTTCCGCACGCATACTAGAAGCAGGGACGTCCCTACCCAATCTCTTCTGGTATGACGACCTTGAGTAACGGACGACTGGCACGGAGACTGACGATACCTTACCTGAAAAGGTCTTTCACCACCGATTCCCTTCCTCACGTGCTGCTGCTTCTGCGCTTCCAACTTTTAAGGGTCTTACAGGCGCCTTCAAGGCTGAAAGGTTCTGTTGTAAACGGCCGCTGCCACTGTGACCTCCTTACAGAATTCCGCTATGCACTCTGGCCAGGGCCCGCTCTGTGAGCGCAACATTGATGTTTGAACTTAAGGACATGGAAGCCGCTATGCCGCGCGGCCGCAAACACACTGATCGGGGTTTGCGAGGGTTTGAGCCCGTACGCGCGCGCGCTCGACCGGGCCAAATGAGGGTAGTTGGACGTCCGCGCGCTTTCGTCTGCCAACCCGGCCGCCCGCGGCCGCCCTTCGGCCGGCTCCGCTTCGACGGGTTGATGAAAGCGTGGCCCAGGTAGCACGAATTGACGGCGTCTGCGTGCTGGATTTGAGAACCCAGACCGGCTAAGATGAGGCTCAATGTGTGCCATCCCCTATTCACACGCCTTCCAAACCTACTGAGAAACTTCTCCTAGTTCGGCGCAGACTCGAGCAGATCCCGGTTGTCAAAGCTCAGTGCGTTGTGCTGCCTCATGGTCGAACCTGACTTGAAGTACTGCAGTACATGTGAGAGCACGATGTAGCGCCTTCCCGCGAAAAACGGAGAAATGGAAAGGCACTGCATGCAGGAGTTTGTCGAAACAGACCGCGGGGGGCCGCGAAATGCCGCGTTCTACATTAAGGCAAAATTCGGGTCCCAATAATATATTGAAGTTGTGGGCAATCGGACGCTCCGATCAGGTTCGAATCAGCCGCAGCTTTCAATTCCCTTACGTCATGATTAAGCACACGTCCAGTCCTCTTGATCGCCGCTACCGGGGAGTCGAGCGCGAAAACTGATCCGTTATACCCCCCTGGTTAGTAGCACAAACCACCTATCCATTGGTGATGCATTGATTCTACCTAACGTCCGGACCGTCTTACAGTACAAAGCCAGATGCGAACTCTCAAAACGGGTACTACCAGCTTGCAAGGGTACTCGACCGGCTCCGTCCGCATAGCCTAGGAAGCGATGGAAATGTCATGATCAACAAAGAGAACCCCGCTGGTCTTCTGCAATGACGTGCCCATGAATCTCTTTACAGTAAAGCTCCGGTAAACCCGGCAGGCCCGCTTCGCTGCCGGCCACGCCGCTAACCTTTCAGTGATATATTTCGAACCGCAGGCACAACAAGGAGCCGTCAAACCATCCTCAAAGCCGATGTTATCGACGACCAGGGACCGTCTTCGATCAGAAGCAGAGTCACCTATTGAATATTCTCGTCCGCGAATCCTGCTCCGATTCAATTTTCTGTCATTAATTCTGAGCCTCGCATCCACGGATCTTTCCTATCTTCGCTTGGCTATCTTAGTGTTCACAGATCCAGCAAATCGTAAGCAGCGTAAGCGGACCGCAGTTTGTGAGGGAAACTTTTCTCATCGATCGATGGAGGTCGAACTAGCCCAGCATGGCTCTCGCGAAGAGCAACTGGCCGCAGAAGCTGCCGATCTGGGCTAGGCTTTTCGATGGCGCTGCTCCGACACAGTTTTCATTATCGATTTGCGGATCCCTGCGGACCATAACTCTTGCAACACGGCTTCTTTAAGGTGTAGGCTACATTGACTGGCTCAGACTCCAAAGCTATTAGACGGTAAAAAGAGAGTGACCCAAAAGACTTCTGAGCAGAAAATACAAAGATCAAGTTTCATGGGCGCTGCATAGATTCCTCAAGTGACCTCGTGCGCGTTTGGTCATGCCTTGCTTCGAGTTGCGGAGATGGCGGGTGTTGCACCATCGCAAGTAAAGAGCCGCGCACACTAGGGACAGGTGGCAAACGCCTAGAAACCCTGGCGCATTTCTCATGTGAGTGCGGGCCGCACGTTGTTTGATATTAACTGGAGAAATTTGAGAATAGACAAATTTCGTGGCTACTACTAGTTGTGCCAAGTAAAGATATGTTGGAGATTATTGCCGGTAGACTCTGTGTGCATATGATGCAAGCTTTATGTTCAACGATTCCCCGCACCATATTTAAGTGCTGCTCAGCGTCAAACAGAAGATGAAGAATTACGTAAACGTACAATCGCAACCTGGCCTAGTACGTAGGCCGTGACGCGAAGACGAACGATACACTAGTGGTCGTATAATTGGCTGGCTGACCTCTTGTGCGTGCTCGTGGAAGTCTCAAGTCCAACAAGCAATGCGTACAGACGTATCTGAATGATCAAGGAAGATCCAGTGTGTTGAAATCGACGCACTGATATATTAATTGAAGGCCCGTCCGATCTTGAGCCTGATCCACAATTGGGCCGGGTCACTCCGAATCCTGCCAGTATGTATGCTGCAAGTCTCGATCCGAATGACTGAAGGCGAGTCTGAGTAGTTCTGTATCATGCGGTCAATATCGTGGCCGGTCACGTCAATATATCCGGCCGCAACTCACAAATTTCCGGCAGTCTTCGATGCCTGAGCTTCTGTGCTCTATTGCAATTGAAGTCAGCATTGCCGCCCGCGTACGGTGTCGCGGCATCTTCAACACGATATCATGCACTTGTCAGCGCGGCTGCAAGCCTGCTGAGGTGTCGCAAGTTCAATGCATGCATTCAGTGACTTGAGAGGTCTTCTCATTGCCAAGTTTGAGTTGCAGTACGTACGGCTAGCTAGGCACAGCAAGCCCGCCGGTACGTCAGATCATTTCCGTTATATGTGGCCAACGTACGGTAGGTAACCTTGGTCGATGATTCATTAATTAGCTAGAGCTACTAACTATCGTGGAAACCAACTTTCTGGGGTCGGCCGGACCCGATGCAAATGTTACTGGTGACCGTACAGATTTTACTGGTCTATCGCCGCATTTAGTAGTTTGCCGGAATATATCTACTATGTTTGCTGGTCGACTAGTTGGGAAGTCTGTCGGCTTCATGTATCTTTCCCTCTGTGCCAAACGATTGCATGTTCCTATCAACGCTAACTGAGAAGCAATCGTAGCACGTGCTCTAAGCGAATTTACCAGCCGTAAGTTGACTCAAGCTGACGTCAGCAATTGGGTCCTTAGAAGCCACCTTTAACCTGCTGTGTCTTGTGGCGCCGATATGGTCGGACCGCTTATAGATGCGGACCAAGCCCTTATGTTCGTTTGGTGTTGGCGACCAATGAGTCTTCATTTTAAACTATATCTGAAAATCAAACATCTCTCCAAGATCGGTCACCTTGAGTGCCCCCAAAACATTTGGCCGGCCTCGGATCTTTTCAATCCTTACTATGTCTATACCAGCACGCTTCTATGTACGTCCATTGACTCCACTCGCCTACGATAACTCCAAAAAAGTTAACGTTTACTTTGACTTAAGCCCGTTACGACCACACTTCATCAAACTTCCTTGCCGTCCAGAACTCCATGTTGCATCTCCGCAGAAAACGAATCAACCGGCATGGTCGGAACCAAGGGCTTGCCCTTGGAATTGCCTGTTTTGCGGAATGTTTCCGCTAGTGTCGAAGTCAGTATCGGCTGCAATTTCGGCCTCCAGCAGTATCGGCTGATAACAGCCAAAGCGAGAGAGAAGAGAATTGTGGCTCCCAATACGATCCACAGACCGGAGACCTGCCCAACAAGAAACAAGATTTGTTAGCGTCTCGTGGGCTCCAATGCTTGTGTTCGTTCCATCTCAACCAAGTCGAAAATGCATCATATGCTCTTCAATTGGTAGGATGGCTTGTCGCTTCCCGAACTGCACATCTCGCCAATCTTGTAGAGCGGGTTATCGGCGGGAAGGGATCGCAATGAAACTTTCCCGACAAATACTGATGAGAACCTCACCACAGCACATTGCCGCACCTGAAGTTACTACAGATTGGGCACCTCTGTGTTCGATGTACAGCTCGATGATAATCATCGTCACAAAATCAATCCTGAATATCAATGCGTGATCTTAGCCAGCACAGGCACACTCTGCCTTTTAACCGAGGTTGGTAAAGCTCTGGCGGTTTCGAGACAAACGGGGTAAGGGCGCCTTAAACCATACACTTGCTTTAAATGAGAGTTTTTGTAGGTCCATCCATCAATCGTCTGCGCATCTACAGTGGCTGCATATTCCAGAAGATCAATGCATGAAAAGGCTGCCTGACCAGCCGCGCTGAGGGCTGTCTCTCACGGACCAGCTTCATCGAAGCAAAACGGACTAATCTGCAAACCTGGAATGTACGGCAAGGTAGGACAGACCGCTCGCAATCCATGGCACTCGCGTCGGAAGAACACAATAAAAGCCTTCCAAAGCGCTGCACATACATTCATCTCTTCGAACGTCACTCGAGTGATCTGACGTCGGAAGAAGAAGCGTTCGCTTAAAACAAGCGAACGCTTCTAAAACGCTTCGCATGAGCCTCACCTCTCTGAACGTCACTTTGGTGATCTGGCTCGCCTCTTGCTCATTGCAGCTTGCGGGCGGCGGTGCAATGAACGTATCGTGAAGGTGCTTCAGGTCGGTACTTTCTTCCAGGTCCAACACGTGGCCGTTGAATTGGCTGATGAGCGCGTCGCTCGCGTTTTGCCACCACGCCAACGCGCGGCTCTCCTCCGTGAGAAAGCCTCCGACCTGCGTGGAAAGCAGACCAGGCCCGTCTGGTTACCCGTTCCCTCAAACAAGTCAGCCTACTTGTTGCGGCATCGATCGCCGCATGTGGACCGTGTGCTTTCTCTCGAGCGCGATCGGCTTTCCGCTTTCTCACAAACATGCGTCTCGGTTGATCCTTCTCACAAAGGAATCAGTCACAGGCCGCATTTCAGTTGTGCCGCCTTGTTGTGTGTCGTAAGCAGCAGAGAAGCCAGCGCTTTTAGTCCTTCTTGCTTGAAAGCGACCAGAAAACCAAATGGCGAAGAGCATGCACTCCGGATTTGTCTTTTCGACGCAAGAAATTTCGCGGCCATCTTTACCTTGACGTAATTGCAGCTGGTAGCAGTGATGTAGTCAACGAAACCGAAATCCCAAACCACGCCCTGGATCACGCCGGTCTTCAGGTCTTCCAAAAACTGGGTCTCCGAAACCCTGAAGAGAAGGTGCACGGGGTGGGAATGCTCAGCTTCGATGATTAATACTGGGGTTTTCGTCAAACACTGTTGTCGGTTGGCACCTTAAAAAAGTGGAGGTTACCAGGCCCAACTTGATTTCGGTGCAAGGGTTAACAATCCGGTGAGCTTCTCCACAGTTGAAACCATACCAAGAACTTCGGTTCGTACCGAACAGATTCGTGCATCAAAGATTTGCAAGATTTGTTTGCGACCCCACAATCCAAAACCTTTCGACGCAGACCGGTTCAATGAAAAGTCTATCAGAAATGAGAGCGGTATGAGAATTCCGACAACCAAGAAACCCGAACATTTGAGACACATTTTGCTGCCGGTCCCTTTACATTCTGACTGTACGGTTATCTAATTAATTTCCCAAATGTTCCAAGGCCTTTTGGGTCTCTAAAGCGCACAGTTTGAGACCAGCAGTAGAAGACCACTTAACAAAATGTTAACCAAATTCGATTTTAGCAGACTCTCCCTATATGAAGTCCTAAGACTTAAGAGTGCTTTCAAATGCCAACGGTACCAACCAGGGCAGGTTGGCATCAGCAAAATGCTTGCGGCTGGAAAACAAGCCCAAAAGATTTGTGCAGGTAATCTTTGGCATCAGCAAAGTGCATGCTCGCGGCGGAAAATAAGCCCAAATGATTTGTGCAGATAATCGATTTCTCGCAGATCCAAGGAGATCCCCCGAAGCGACTCACAGTCCTCCATCATAGATCTTGGTTGGAAACCATCCATTGCGGTGCATGGTTCCTAGGGTCCCGACATAAGCACCCCAGCTTTGACCCCGCAAGTCGTCAATTGCTGCACAGAAGCGGTGGGGTGCGTTTTGTGTCACCTAGAGGTTCTGGAGCATTCGTTGATATCAAAAACGGGGACAGGAAAACGGCGCAGCACGGAACGGATAGACCCCGCTTCGATCGATGATCTGACGGCTGGCAACCCTAGCGTGCATGATCGAAGCGCTTGTTGGTTGATTACGATAAAGGACTGAGAGGAGTAGGTGCCCGATCTGCAATAGCCAGAGAAAGCATTCAGACCGACCTCGGCTGTTTCGGCCTCGGTATTTTCCGAAATTGCGGTGGTCTGGCAAAGATAAATTCCGTCCAGTCTCTGGGCGAATGGTCGCGACTTGAGCCCATCAACCCTCTGCAAAGGGGTCAATAACGGACAGTCAACGCTGAAACAAGTTTGCTCTTTTGCAAAGCTTTACTTGACCTTGAATCCACAACTTGATGCTGGTCCTGAGCGAGAACGCCCACGTTGAATCGCTGCGTCCTCCGAAGACATTCGTGCCAGTCTCAACAAGTTTCGGACCAGAATTTTGGCGTGACCGAAACCCAGATGACTCTCAACTGGCACTAGGCGAAGCGGGCCTTGGAACCTGAGGCTGTGATTGAGCTTTTTCTGCTCTCATACAAAAAGGTCCGTCTATCAACCAGGCTGACTGATAGACCCCAGGCTCGTTATAAGTAATTAAATATGCTTTGACCTCGTTACGACTCTGGTTACGGGCCGTGCCTAGTTCAATGGACATATAACCACTCTTATTCAGCCCAGAGGCAATCATGATACGTAAGTGCCAAAACTTGGGCCGTGTCAGAATCGATAGTTCGCGACTCGAGAACCGGGCCCGGCCTCAGTTGACCCCTTTTTGAAACCGTAATCAACCCGAAGTGATCTCAAACCTGGGCTCGCTTGCTAATCTGAACTGGTGTCCGGTTTTCAGGCGACTCACACTGGACTGCCACGTCGACATTGGAGGCCGTGAGGATCGCAGCGGCGTTACCGGTGTACATAGCAACAATCAGGAGGATGACGAAGCACCAGACGAAAGTGATGATGCGGGACGGTATGGAAACGACCGACATCGGCTCCGACGCGTTCACGACCTGTGCGCCGGCTGCAAAAGAAACACAGAAAGGTTACGTTCTTGATTACCAGACTTTGGGTAAAGTATGTGACCAGCTTTCAACAACCTTTGGCGGGTGGAAGGGCAGTCAAGGTGGAGGCTCACGGGGCGTCGTTAACGGCGGGGTCCCTTTGCGGAAAACAGGACGTTCGAGTTGCGTGGTCGCGAGTTCTTTTAGCAGGACGGGAAGTTGAGAAAAGAACAATCAGCTGTTCAATCGTTTGCAGTTAAAGTTCGCTGCCGAGGCAGATGGGATCTTAAACAGCACAGCGTTTTAGGCAGTTCCGGTCTCGGACATTTTGAGCTCTTTTGGTTTTTAACTATAAAACGCGGCCTGACACTACTCTGGACGGGTCAAATAATCATTAAAAGATTTCAGGCTAGCTTGGGCACTACTATGCACCACCTGAAGCGACCGCTGTGAGAGAGTGCATCGAAAGCTTTTCCGGCAGTGAAAAGCAAATGCATTCGGTGTCGCACCCAGGACTTATGGACAAGCAAGAAGACGTCTGGGCCCTCAACGGGATCCGGAAAGGCCAAAGTCCGTTGAAAGGTTCAGATTTGTCTGCGAGTAAAGCGACTGACGACCTTTATGCGACAGTCTGGAAAGGTGATTGAAAGCGACCGAGAAAGTGGCAACCCAAGCGAGTGACCTTGGAGCCCCTCAGGATTCAGACAGATCAAGTGCCATTTCCATTGCTCAAGGGGATACGGATTCGTCCGGATTCAGGCACCTTCAGAAGTGGTTATGCGTTCCACTCCTCAAAAGAAAAGATGCAGAGCGCGAACGAGCAGGATCAAAAGTCGCAACGGGAGGGATTATAAAGGGTGCAAACGAACGAGAAAAGAAACAATTGAGCGAGCAATGCTAAGTACGTGCAACCGAGCGAGGACCAGAGGGTGCAAAGGATCGAAAATAAGACGGTGCAAACGAGCGAACATGAAATCGAGGATAAAAATGTGCAAGCAGAAGCAGAACGCGAAAGGGACCACCCAAAGCTCCGGCAAAATGATTGGCACCTTGTCGCCAACGGCCAGCACAACCACAAAGCGACTCCGCACCTCACCATGCCGCATGGTTGATCTCTGGTTGAGCCGTCGTCTCTACCAATTCAACTCAAGCCTTCAAAAAGAATTCTATCAGAAGATGGTGACGAGCAGAAGTTTTGTGCGAATCCGGCCCGAGATGGTAGAGTTATAAGACTCGTGCACCTAATCTCGGACGAGAGTAATTCAGGAAGGGTGCATCCGATATCCAATTTCGGACACGGTATTCCCAGCCAATCACGGTGTTGGTTAGTCGATTACGGATTTTGCCGTCCAAACTTGAATCGTCCGGATCCAGTGGCACCAGTCCTAGCGGCTAACAGAAAATGGATGTTCGATTGAGATTTGAAGAGTTTGTAGAATAAAGATTTGCTCTTTAGCGGGCTCTGGTTTTATTTCAGCGCTGACATGACGCTTCAAATCGGGTTATCGACGTGCCGCCCTCCAAGATCAATCACACCTTCATGCATAGACATAAACGTAAGCTTGAGGGGCCAACGCATATAAGCGATCCTCACCTGACCATACCATATGACCGTAGCCAACGTGGCCCGCCTCGTATTCCTCTCCTTCGGTCCGGGCCGGGGTCATTATCTTCTCCACCAGCTGAACGAAAACGCCCACACAGAAAGCTGCAAAAGGGCACCCGGCAAGGGGATAAGCTATGGGGTCGATGCAGAGCCTGTGCCAACCGGCGGGCTCTCGGTTCATTACCTGTTTTCTAAGGCAGTTAAAATCCTGGAGGAAAGAAGCGCAGCGAGGAACTGCACGCTAACTCTGACGTATACTGAGCATCTGAGATTATGGTCGAAACGAAGACCTTCAAGTAAAAAGTCGGCTCGCCATGATCACTTTCGTCTTGCATCCGAGAGAAACAGTCGTCTCCTGCCATCTTGAAAGCCGAACGGAAAGCGTGAACAGACTTTTGTCTGAGTGTGCTTCCATCCACCTGCCAATTTGACAGGCGTTATCAGCACTTGGAAGCTCGTGGCAAATCCTGAGGAGCGGACTTTCTAACCGATCCTTATAAGACTGTGATAGAATTGCGGAGCTAGTGCTAGCAGCTCTTCAACAGAGAGGAGCAACGAGTTCAAAGCCTACTGACGTGGGCTTAGTAGCTAGGCAGCGAGGACAGAGGCCACTCGACACTTTCCAACTCAATGGTACCGCTCTGAAGAAGTGTCTCTCGCTAATGCTTGATTGCAAAGGTGCATTTCTACACCGACCTTACACTCTAGCTTGTCATTAGCTGCCCGGAGAAAAGGAAGAGTTAAGAAAAGTAACCATCCGATAAACCCACCTGCCACGAACAAGAAGACCCAGACCTCCCAGCTGAACGGAGCAAGGAACAGCCATTGGTTCGTTTTCTTGCTGGTGGCGTAAACCATCACCCCCTGGCCAGTATGGTAGTCGGGATATCCAAACTTGATGCCTGATTTCTGGTCCTGGCTTGAGACCTGTAATGTCGATGAGAAAGGAAGCAAATTTTGTGACTCCCAAATCATCTTCCTCAATCTCGTGTGAGAGTTTGGAAAGAGCAGACTAGGATTTGGAAAGCTCAACAGTATGCGCCGTCCTCTGACGGGGTTAGTTCTGCAGAAATCTAGCGCTTTACTGTGGGAAGCAAGCGAGTCTCTGTCGGACTAGCTTCTTGCAGAAAGCTCTCGGCGTCGACACCAACGCCTGTGTGATTGGGTCTGCGCTTCCATGTCTCAAACTCTAAATTTCTTCATTTTAACATCAACAAGCTCTGGCGATAAAAGCTCCTCCATTTTAACGCTGAAAACCTAACCCACAAGTCAACTGCTCCGACTCGGGTTTGACAGAAAAGCGGAGTCATATGCCTTGTTATAATCCTTCAGAGTCCAGACTAATAGAGTGTGTGTGCTCAGAGTGTGTGTGCTCATCTTACCACCGAAGGTCAACTCTTGAGCTTCTAATGTCCGCTGGAACACTTAAGAAAAGTTGGAGGCATCAGAAGAACACCGGTCCGAGAGTTATGGAACATAGAAGACCGATTTCACAAACACCATGTATGACAATCCAATCAGACATCAGACCAATGGCACTCTTGTCACCAAAGCATACAACAACTCCCACTCGAAACCCTCGTCTCAAGGTACTGTAAGTGCGTCTTGAGAACAGGAATGAATCTCAAGCGGGGCTCTTGATGACATCGGAAGCTTGTTAAAGAACCATTAGGAAAACAAGGGACCTGATTATAGAGAGCTGGCCATAAAAGGACTGATGGGCGAGTTAGAAAGAAGAAAGGAGAGCTCAATTGAGAGGGAGTCATACCAAAAGTGCGGAGCTAGCTACGTCACACCGGCCGGTGGGATCGACCAAGTCTGTTATGACGTCAATAAAGTCGAGGCACACAAAGGTGTAGTCTTGCCCGTACGTCCACAACATCCGCGCAGCCAGCCGATGGAAAAGTTCGGAGCCATAGCCTGAACAGAATGACAATAACTTATGAGCACAGGCAAAACTCAGACCTGACTTGATCTGGTTATGCATGAATCGGGTGCCCTTCTAGCGGAGCAGAGTGCTGGTGGGACACCGATTAATGAGGAGCGCAACCTTCCTATGCAAGCTTTGGAATCCGGGTGAGGAGGCATGAGGGAGCCTGGAAAGTGAGCCCCACAACAGTGAATGAGATTGCCTGCGAAACACCCGGCGTCATTAGTCTCATATTGGTGCCACATTCTGGCGAACTGTGAGCTAGACAAGCAGTTGATTTGTCGAAAGCGCGCAAGGACCACCAGAGCTATGAAAGCGCTCCAAAAGTGTCCCTCTACTGCAAGAACCCAAAGCTGGAATGTCCGGATCTCTTCAAGGCCAGAAGTTACATTCTCCAATATTCTGGCGCTTGTGGTGGAGCGCCAGATGTTGAATAGCTTGGGGCAATATCCACCTTGCAGGTCGGATACGCAGCTGCCAGCGAGCCAGGGAAATCATGTCGTAGAGTACGATGGCAATCAAAGATGCTGGTCAGTCAAAGGGCAACGCCTATTTATCCTTATTGGTTTTGCGAGGGGGTAAACGTGTCGAAGAGGCAACCTTCCAACTAGTGATTACTACCAGAGAAAATCCAGAAATGTTTTGCCTCAGGAGAATCGAGTAGACCTTAAAGTACCATTTTTGTCGACCACATGTCTCTTATGCTGCTTTTTTGGTGTAGGTGGATGGCCCGCCCTCTTTATTGCTTTCAAAAAAGAGCGCTTCCACCAGGCTGTTAAATACATACAGCGTCACAGGACCTACAATAGATTTAAGGATGCAGGCTCCTACTTGTTGGCTTTGCATTGCATTGCAGGCCTTTCCAAAAGGCCTGGCTTTGGCTCCACAAACATGCAGCACTCTTGTGGAGATCTCTGATCAAGTATATTCAAGATGATTTTGAATCCTTATAGCCCATGCACTTCCCACATTGAGTTGCTACCTCCTTACCTGCCCTTGAGCAACCCCATCGCATGACTGAATGTGAGCAAACAGAACGTCCCAGCAAGCTGCGCTGGCCCTTCAGCGTCAGCCATCTAAAAATGCATCGATCAGTCAGCAGTTTCAACAACCAAAAGCCAACTACAAACTCTTCTTGAAGGAAAAGAAGTCGTTTCCGTCCAGCTGTGATCAACCTCAGAAATTGCCAAATGTTTCCATTTATTATTTGTCACTTATTAGGGCCTAATGCATTCTTGTATCATCTCAGATGGTAAAAAAAAGAGACCGCTCATATTCCACTGCTCAGATTCCACAGAAGAATCAGACTAACACGAGTCATCAGCTCACCTGAGAAATTTGTTGGAGTCGTGTCCCCCACCACACACGTTTGGTATGGGAGAAAGTTTGTCATACACACGGTGTATATGTCGGTCGCGCTCAATTTTCCTTGGGGCAGCCTCCCCGTCACCCCACTTAACCAACAGAGGACCAGAAAGGGAAACGCTACACCAAGCCTCTGAGCCATTGTGTTTGCGACTCTCAGAGAAACGATTGCCTTCCTTGCTCAGATAATGTGCTAGCTGTTGATTCAAAGATTGTTCGAGGGACCTGCTCTGAGTCAACCTATCCTATCACGTTGTGTTCTCCTGACAGCGGCAGCGAAGACCCTCAAAGAGCATGATGATAAGAGGAACTATGCTGGGGGAACGTGGTTGGGTTTTTGAGCTGAAGGTCTGACTGCTAAGAGGCGCAAACAGCTGCGCTGCTTGCAGAATTTAGCATCTTCTGTAGAGAAAGCGAAGCAGGGAGCCATGACTTCCTAGCTGACTTCAGGCCTGATTGACCACGTCACAGTGCGTCCTTGGCGCGTCCTTGGGCAGCTGCAACTTCAAAAGCTTTGCAGCAAATTGAAGTCGAATTCCGGTACGGCTAAGGTAGGCTTCACTGCCGCTTCAGGCTCACCGCCGTACTGGCCCGTACATCAAGAATCCGGCGTGCACACAGTACGGTAGTAAGTATGGTCCCTGCCAGTACACAGCACCGGTATATCGCATATTGGTAACTTTGGATTGGAGATAGGTACACAGGCCCCGGGGGCCTCAACCAAAACCCTAAATTCTAATCCAAAACATGATCGTAATACGGGCTCAGCACCCGCGGACAACCTAGCCAAGAAACCAACCCACCCGTCCCCCCGGTTGTCACGTTTAAACAATCGCGCTCCTTCAAAGTCCGAGGATTTACCGGAGTAGTTTTCGCGGATGACTAGGATACAGGAGATACGGTAGGTACCATTATCCATACCGTACCGTAGTCCAAGGTAATGAATCCGAATAAATTTATATATATCTGCCTTTGGAAAGCCAGAAATTCAGATTTCCCGTTCGGAAAGGTAAAATTCGGAAAGGTAAAATAATTTCGAAATGGTCCTCGTAAGGCAGAAAACTGCCAAAATAGACCTCAAATTGCTTCTTCAAGTGTGAACATAGGGCACTCGGATTCTGGTCGGAATTTGCATGAATAATTCCGCATTCCTGGTCGGATCGTTGTAAAATATTACTGGGAAAATCCGTTCGGAATCATCACGTTGGACTACGGTAGTTTTCCGTAAACATGTACAGTATTCCGAGTCGTGCATGGGGCGCGCGCCGACGGTGGGCAAGGGGCGGCCCGGCCCGGGCGCGGAGGCCCGCGCCCGGGGGGCCGCAGGCGGGGGCCCAAGATCGAGGCGCCGGGAGCCAATGTGAGCTTGCCCCATGCCTTGCGCAGTACGGGCAGTGTCCATCGACAGATCGACATGCTGATCCATGGGAGGCAGCTACAAGTACAACTTTGGCAACAGGGGGTGCCGGCTGCACCAATCTCCAGGCCCTCTCCAGGGCCAGATCAAAGTATAAATGTAGTATTCATGTCGAGGCCACATTGCCCCGGCGGTACGGTGATTTTGATAGCATGAGGACGGATACTAGAATTTCCGCAGACAGCCCACGATCATCCTGTTGTGCGGCAACTAAAGCATTGAAAGGAAGAGACTCGGAGAGGTGCCGGCGCGCCCGCGCGAACTTCCCCACGCGCGCGGCCTAGCTACGCGTATAACGGACATCAGTAAGCAGTGGAATCTTTGCAGGTGCTCTGCAGGTCACGTCCAAAGACGTTTGGTTCGAAACCCGTTCGAAAGGAAGACCTCTGGGAAACTAGCGTCATATGAGGCAACTCAAAGTCAGCTTTGACACGTCGTGGCTGTGAAGAAACTTTTCCTTTAACTTCTCGGACGCGCGATTCTCGATCTGCCGCAAGGACCCCGCAATGACGTCCGATTTGAGAAAAGCGCGCGTTCGCTCATGCCGGGGCTTGAGAACGCCCTGTAGCAAAACTGCGCCTCTTTTTCTTCCTCAAAGACTGCCTGCGTACGTCGTCTTCAATGGACAGGCCCAGAGGGCAAGAACTTTGTTAAAGCAGCTACCTTAAGCCGCCTACAGATCGGGCCTCACCCCTTATATGCATCAATGAACCATTGGAGCTTTCTGAGTACAAGTTGTTAAAGTTGAATGCGCACTGATAAGCGAGAGCTGACTTGAAGTATAAACATAGATTGATGCATCACGTGCGGGCAGCCCACGAGAATGTGCACACAGCAGAGCAGACAGTGCAACGATTCACAGCCTTGCAACTCCGAGGCCGGGGACGGAATACAGATTTCAGGATAATAAAGTGGCGTCATGGTTCCGGAGTCGGGGCGAAAGAGTCCAGGCCAGTGGAGCTCCGTGCCTGTGCACGGAGCTCCAGGCATCTCATCTATTCACAGCAGCCAGCAGTTAAACAACATAATAGAAGACATGTAATCGACATGACGGATGCATTAGCCGAAGATTTCGACACGTAAACCACTAGTGTACGTACAAAGAATCTACAAATTGCTTTTTATACAAGCGAGGGCAAATTATGATACGGTCTCGATTGGCAGTTGCTCATGCGAGGAAACGCTTTGTTGGATGCCATGAAGCAGACTCTGAAACGAGACGGTTCGTTACAGCAAGATCGGCTCTTCAGCCGGTATCGAATTCGGATCGAGTTTGCAGAATAATAAATGGGCCCGAATCTGAGTTGTGAGAGTTGTGTTGAACTATACGCGCCTGATGGGGCGCGTATTCGTGGATCTGAAATGCTTTTGTTTATCAGCGCTTGCCTTGACAAGCAATGGGTTGACTGAAAAAGTCGACCCTTTAAGAACGTATAAGGCACAGTGCGATCAAGTACATTAGAAGGTACTGTGCACATGACGCCAAGTTCCAATGGTGGCCCCATAACGTCAAAATCAATTGTATCTTTCGCTTGAATCCTCGGAATCCGCACGTTGGCTTCATCACAACATTGACCATCTTTGAGATGTGTGAAGCCCATGCGGGCCGGCAATCAGTGCCGTATGCCCGATTTATTCCAGTAAATCTCGGAGGCATCCAAACGACTCTACGCAGCGCGAAGAATTCATAGGCAGGCCCCGCAAAGATTGAAGGGCTTGACAAGTCGCGCCAGCTCAAAATCAGAGGCACGACTAATTGTATCCCTTTTTATACTTGTGGTGACCTGCCGGTATGACTCGAACCAAGTTCGCGTGAGAAGAATTATTTGCTGAGGAACAGCTTGGTCGTTGACGGCCGAGAAGCTCGAGGCCGACAACAGCCAGACTACTATATCCTAGAAGGGATGCAAAGCGGCCGTGCTGCTTGAAGGATGTAACGACAGATGGACCGCTATCGGATTACTTTTGCAGGTTAGCTCTCAGATCTTACATGTTTGAAGTGTTTGCTGAGTACCAATCTTATTTGTCCTTTTGCGCAACCAGCTGCTCCCACCTGTGATCGAAGTGGGCATGCTGAAAGACCACGTCACTTTTCCTAGAAATCCAAGACAAACATGCGTTTCAACTATCAACTGACACCCGAAAGCTTTCTGAATTATTAGGGATTCATTCTTAGCATAAGGGATTCCACAATAGTGTACAACATGAAGCCCCACCAAAGTGGGATTGTCGACGAGCAAAAGCTTTTTTCCGAAGTGTGGCATTTTTCTGAATCGAAACGTGGCGTCGTACTCCAGCAGAGTCTAAGATGCGACTGGGACGTTTTTCTCAGCCGTACTCCAGATTCATTCACGGCCACAGCAGGGGGAGGATTCGAACCGGAACAAGGCGGTTCCGGCCGGCCGCCGGAAGGGCGCAATGAACAAAATTGCAATCAAGGCGCGCGGCATGAGATAACAATGTGCTAGCTCCACTGCAAATGTTGACTGCAAGAGATTGCGCACCGACACGACAAGAGAAGTACAACCAGTCCGAGCCGTCTGATCAATGGGCAACAGACGAGCAAAGTTCTGCAAGATGTCGCAAATGCAATCTCGGCGGCTCAATCTATCATTACGAACTTCCAGCAGTGTGCTTGGCGCGCAATAAGCCCAGAGAAACAGCACATAGAGGTCATCATAGCCGAGGCATATTGACAGCATGCACGAGAACAGGATCAGAACAGCTAGCGAGAGGGGTGGGAGGATCTCAGGCTGCAGCTTCGGCAGAAGAAGGTCCTGTGGGCTTCTCGCGCCTCCTTTTCTCGCCTCCTTCTCGTGGCGCGCTTCTTCGGCCGAATTCAATAAGGAATTTTATACATAGCATGCGTCACGAATGTATCCAGTACTGTACCAATCATTCGCAGACGTGTCTTTCGGTATCCGATGGCGCTGGCGTCATACTCCTATCTCTCAAACAAGCTATGGGATGCAACACTCCCACGCGCAGTCCAGTAATCATTACCAAGCCGTCGAACTGCTGTGGATATCTGTACGCAGAAACAAAACAACTCTTAGTCGCAGCGCCGATAAGCTACCTGGCGTGGGACAGTGGAGCTATCAGGGCGTTGCCTGTGTTGTAAGTGCTAGCTTTCAGAACAAGGGAAAACCAATAGCGCACCACAGCCAGTTCATGACCCCGAGTCCATTGTTAGGTAGGAGCTCAGCAAGGATCAATGGATCTACTTACACGTGGCTGAAGTCGATTGGAAGACTCCTCAGCTTAGAAGTACTGGATCGGAGTAGTGATGGAGAAGCGGACTGGCCTGACTCCTAGTGATCAAAGCTGATAGGCTCTGACCTCTTGCCTACGACCATCAAGACCCATCTGTGATCGTTCGTGCTTAAGCGCCAAACGCACACGGCAGCTCAGCTACAGGCGCTTTCAATCAACTTGAACCCGCAATCTCGCAACCTAACTGCGGCGCCGCATCTCTGAGACTTGGAAGACGATTGTTTTACACTGAATCAGATTCCGATTAAGCAGCTGGCATCGCGAAGAAAGCGGGCGATGCCTGTCCTGGCGCGTCCATCGCCACGGGCCCATGCAACGTGTCACCATTCATCATTGCCAATGCCATTAAATCTCCTCACTGATGATGCGTCACAATATCCACTACCGTTTCAGATTAAGCAGATTCGCTGACAGTTTTCGAGTCCGTCAATGGAATGGAGCAACCTATCATCTTATTGGATCTGATACGTAATTTTGGAAGAGGCTGACGTCAGAAAGGTGGCGTGACGCGTCATACTTGAAACGAAAGAAACGCTACGTACTGAGACAATATCTTTCTCAGATGGGCTCCCGGTTCATTCGCGGCCACATCAACGTACTAGTTGGGAAGAGCCTAATTGAGCGGGGAATTCGAATAGACTTTGCGTCCACCTTACTCGAAGGCCCCGGATCAACCAAACTTGTGATCACGTCAAATATGAGGTATAGGGTTGCAACACTTTTTAGCAGGCACACCCGGTTGGAGGACAAAAGATCCGTCTCAAGGGTCAGCAAATATTTCAACTATGTGTAAGATGCGAACTTATCTTGGCAACGAATACGTTCGCGGCAACGTCGACAGCTGCTCTGAGCCGCAGTTTAGCGTAGAACGTCTGGATATGCCAGCACTGATCATAGCCGAGGCACTGCAAAAGCACCGCGCAGGAGCAGAAAGCGAAGGAATAAAATATTGCGCGCAACGTACCGCTACCGGCGGCGTAAATCTGAGAGAACTTGAGCTTTGCGGGCTTCTCGACGGTATACCTAAGGGTCAATTCAAGCTGTTTCCTCACGCACCTGCTCATTCACCGTGGGGTTCCACACAGGCTGCAGCAGCACGGCGTGGGTCCCCCCCGAAAGGTCGACTCCCTCACCGCACGTATCCACCGTGGCTAGCAGCACCACCGCCCTCTCAAGTCCAACTCAACCGTAGCTTTGTGCACCCGTGACGGCCGGAGGGTCACAATTTAGCCGCACAAATCATAACCAGCACTTTTCTCCGAAGTAACTAGGTCATTGAAGAACCTCTTCCATGTGGAAACAACTAAGAGGACTTTCGGTCATATAAAAAGCCGTGGCGTCAGTACGATCCCCATGTCCTCAAGCCCGAAGTGCGAACAGGTTCGAACCGTTAGGACGTGCCTGATCACGTGCATGACCATTTTCCAGATTGGAAAATCTGCTCCAAGAAACAAAGGAAAGCTAGCAAAGAGATCGAATGACACACGACCCGGAATCAAGGATACGAGTTGTTGTTTCAGCCCGTGTTTGATAACCTGAAACTCCTAAATATTCTCTAGCTGACGGTTCGTCGATTCAGAGTCCCCTCCCCGGCAAATATAATTGCATGGAAAGCTTTTCGCTTGTGTTGGAATGAACAACCGGCCATAGACGCTTATTCCAAATTCAACGCATAGCGTACCAGAGGGGGTTCCTGGCCTCACGTCCCCATGTACCATGCTTCTCTGAGCTTAGAAAAGTCGCCCAAGTTTCTCTCACTTGATCAAGGCCAACAAGGAAGATAGACAAGTCAGCACGTTAGGGGCTCGATCGTTCCTATTAAGTTGTCAGGCCGTTGCATTTGTACAACCGCAGTCGATTGTCCTTTCGCCAGACGTCGGAAGAAAGCATACTCTGCTCCAGATCAGAAAAGCAAACCTCCATGTCTACCAATGCCACGAGTTCAATAAAACTTACAAAACATTCTAATACGAGACTTCGGCAATTGGGCTCCGTAGACGACGAAGGTCCGATTGAGGCAAGTCTTGCTCAGTGCTTTGGCAGTCGTCACAGCCGATCATTAACGTTCTATCTGTGTAGGAATCGGAGCAGCCGTGAATCAGTGAATACTCGTGCTCGAGCATGCACGTCGGCCTCTACTTGCTGACAGGCACCGGCTCTTCCAGTTCAGGAGGGGGTCCTGGGGCCCACAACGTCGCAGAACGATCGCCCAGTCTGCCAATCAGCTGAGTCGCCAGATGCAAGACGAAGTCATGCACTAAGGCGTTCGGCGACACTACAGCAGAAACCACTGATGGGGACATCCGTGGAGTTAATACGTGGTATATCATGCCCTCTAAGCACTGGCAGTAGTCATACCAGATCAATGCAATCAAGGCAAAGTAGGTTCAATCAAAGCAGGTTTTCAAGATCTGAATGCAAAAGGCCAGTTTTCGCGACTCTCAGGATTCTTGGTCTCGTATATATTTAGACAGCTTTGGGTTGCCATCAAATGTTAAGGTTCCAGTTCCGGATCGGGTGGCTGTCAGCTCTGAACCCAACAACAGAATCTGCCCACAAATAAGACGTACACGTACGGTGTCGTCGATTCAATAATGCTAAAAGCAATAGTCAGCTTTCATACGTGGCCGATCCGAGTCAAACCCGGATTAAGCGTACCAGATTTCCGTAAAGATGAATCCTTATGGCATCATGTACTTCGACGAAGGGCTTGGGACGTGATGAGCCCCAAGCCGGCCGGCCAGTACGCAATCATTGCCGAGCCCCGACATAATGCTACGGAACAGTAAAAGCAGGCAAAGAAAATCGTGCAGCGCACTTCTGAAAGGCCGGTTCAAAAGGTCGTATCGATCTCGTTACGTACGAAATCCGAATTCCTTTTTTTTTACCTTTTTGATCTTCCGATATGGGCAGCCCACGACTCCAAAGTGAATCAGGAAAAACGCACCTTAATTTTGATCGTGAACGGACCTTTCATCTGTGGTGACCACAAGTTGCGCGACGATCTGGCGTCGGAGCATTATTAGCGCAAACATCACTACAAGGTTAACTCGATATGGAGAAAATTACACTTTAAATCAATACCCGATTTAAGCTCGTTTGCTGAGGCCGTTTTGATCTCAGAAATTCAGCTTTTAAGATCAAAGTGGTCTCACACAACGTTTAAGACCGAAATAGCCTGAATACCTGAATAGGTTTAAGATCGAAGTGGCCTCACAACGATCTTAAGCCGGGCTATCATTTAGAAGGTGCTTCTTGCAAGTGAAGCCAATCGAGTCCTAGATCAATCGCATGAACGTCGTTGACCAGACCCATTTCAGTCTGCCCGAGTGCCAAGTGACCGCTCCGATCCGTTGACGGAGGGGTTTCAGGACAACTTGAACTCCTTTGAATTTTTTTTCGTCAAGCAAACGCGCCGTGCGATGAAGTCCTACAGCCAGTGCTCATTGACCCCTTTTATCCAGCACCTGGAGAGCAAAAGAGAAGCTGAAATCCGGTTCAACCTAGCCAAGATTATGCGCACTGGCCTCAGTAAGCCTCACACGATGATTTTCTTCGAGTCTTGCCTGTAAAAGCATCAAAATCCAGTCGTGCGTTTTTTTACCCCAAGGCAGAAGACAGCACTTCTTGTCACCAAAGTGAACGCGCCCATTCGACAGACCCGTTCTTTTCTGCTTTCTGCACAAACAATCAGATCGACCCCTTTTTGGAGATTCCACAGGAAAGAGTACACGCGGCATCGAGAGGGAGAGTTAATAGGGGCATACGTGGCCTCGAGCTCATTCCGCGCCATATCACTTCTCATCTTCGCCGTTCACTTTGCGCTGATTTCAGGAGCTATGAATCTCGGTACCGGTCCACGTCAGCAAGCTCTGCCGATACGTTTACACTGAACGCGAGCGATAGAGCGTTCGGACATTGAAAGTGTGGGCGTCATCATCCAGAAAAGAAAGAACGTGGCATCAGCCTTGATTTGAGCAAGCAAAACGACAATGAGGAAAACCCTCCTCAGCATCCGTTCACGGCCACAGCAAGTCCAAGTCAGGAAAAGCGAAAAACTTCAGAAATAAATACAAGTAAGGCCGCCTGATTTTCTGGAGCTAGCACAGTCGCATGACGGCAGCAGTTCTTCCTCAACTGCAACTCTTTCATGCAATCGAGCGGCGCACTGATCGACCTTCAAGTTGCAGTGAACGTTTTCTTCTCAATGGTGTGGTTGGGCGAACCACTACGCCTCCAGACTTCTGGTATGGCTTGTGCATGCTATTCTTGGCGGCTCATATTCTGGGCGAATGCGTTGTGCTGGGCCGCACTAAGGCCCATGGTATGCAAAGCTGTAAGCACAGCGCGCGGCCTGCCGGGAATTACAGCAAGAAGCGCTGAGTCCAGCAGACCTTAAAGAATCGACCAACAGACTTTGCAAGATACAGGGCTTCAAGGAGGTGCACACAAAAACCTCTGATCAGTTCGATCTGGATGCCTCAATTGCGAGCAGCTCATAGGGCGCACGGTTGGAATACTGTCTTAGCGCATGCGGCGCTGGTTGACCGCCGCGGAAGCAACTACGCACATATGCACGCGGCTTTTGACGGAAACGCTTATCAAATCATAAGAATGAAAAAGGACGAAAATTTGGCGAGCAGTCACGCGCATTGGCATCAGTAGATGTCCTGCAAGCTGAACTCAGAGCACAGAATAAGCCCATGATGGCTCTAAGCATCTTGGCCAGCAGCAATATGGGAAGTGTCTTGCGCGTATGTAGGGAGATTTTGCCATTCCCTTCAGGTCTCGGATAGAAGTTATTCTGTACAACGCGCCGGCTCCGACTGAAAGGACAGAAAATCTTGGCATGTCATTATTCACGTGCGTTCTTAGCATTAAAAGTGCACGGACAAGCGTGCCTACTATCACAAATACTGGTAACTCAAGTGTGCCCTAAGAGCAGTGTGCCCTAAGATCCGTAAACCCCGACCGAACAAACTAAAAACCCTAACCCGAATATTTCACGCGCTCCGCACCCGAACCCACGCTAACCACCAAGCTAACCCTACCCGTCCCCCCGGTTGCCAATCTTAGGGCACACCGCGGTTAGTAGGGCACAGTTGCGTTTCCAGACTCTAGCTAGCAAAACTTTCATGCGGCTTCTGCAATTACCGTGACTGCAATCTTCTAACGGTGGAACCAAGATGTTCCATCACGGCCTGACCGGGGCCTCAGAGGTCGATTACTTCCGGGACGAGTCATGTTCTGCCCAACATCTAGCAATCCTCACGGCCGACGAATGAACGAAGGTGCTGCTGAACACGAAGTCGAACAACAAGAATTTCACACCAAATCCACAAGCTGCAAGGCAAGAACCAAGATCATGTACTTTATGGAAGATTTCGATTCAGAATTCTTTTTGTCAGACTGCTGCACGGGCGTAAACACCTGCACGATGGATCCAAGAAGTGAAAGTACTGCTGACCGCAAGGATTCAAATCGCACCGAAGGCATTCTACCTCCCATGTTGGCGGGTGGGGGATTCTGTGATCAGCAGCCAACCTAAGCTGCTTTTAAAAATCACACTTGGAATATCGAGGCCAAGCAGGACTGGAGAAAAGCATGGATTGTTTTATGCTATTCAATTGGTGGGCTGTTGACACGTACCCACAAGAAACCGCCTATGCTTTCGCAGAGTTCAATAGTGGATCTCAAGCCATCTGCTACGTCAGCGTCAGGAAGCTACGAATAATCGAACCGGCCAGCTTATGACAGTCGCCTTGGCTCTTGAAAGCTTTTGAACCCACGAGAGGAATTCCAATATACTCGAAACAGAGTCTCTCCAACTCGATCGATGCAGTAGACAATAAGAAATTCAAGCAGTGGACGGCCGAGTCGGATTAGTAAGGGTATTATGGGATTATGGTGAGTGGCAGTGCGCCGGAGCGCGGAAACATCTGGTTTAGGAGATCAGATGTTTAGCCAGGAATCTCTTCGACGCATACTGTTTTCTAACTCTATTGTTCACTTAGTCGGAACGTACCGATCTCATAGTCAGCGCATAATGGTCGTCACAGCCGGAATGGCTGGCCGGGTCCGTTAGGAGGCACGTAGCGTCTTCCGGAGCAAATCGCTGAAGCATGTATGCCTGTGAATTGATCTGACAAATCATGACTAGAGGATCGAAATAAGTGCACCTTGAAATCAATGACACGCTAAATCGACTAGCCTCCCCTACGGTGTACTAAGGGTTGAGTCGTCTGGGTTGCCTGCGCAAGACTCTGTGCGCGTGGGCGACTTTTCGGCGACACTGGAGCAGGGTGTACTGCGTGGAGACCGCCGCGGAGCCACGTGGATTGACACCCGCTTTGTAGAAAGCGTCAGACCCGGCTAACGCACGGGGCAAAAAGACTGGTCTGCCAAAGACAATTCACTGCGTGAAATATCAGTCTAACACCGCCAGAAGATCGGCAGATGCGATGTGATCATCTGAGATCCAATAAGCAAATAGCTTGAGTTTTGACTTTACGGTTCTTTGCACTGCCAGCCTCTGCCTGATTAGCACAAAAGACAGGAACACGGCCCGGCCGACTAAGTGGGTACGTTGCTGGTGGCATCAGACGGGGTGAAAACCATCTCAATCATTGATCTGCCAAACTCTCGTGCTTATGAGTATTCCCGACGTTCATACCGAAGATGAGTGGAAGGCCCACTGAAGGCTCAGGAGGAGGGTCGAAAAAAAGATCTCGTCGGAGACAGCCTGTGCGGCCCCTTGAACGAACATACGTGCCGGTCCTCACAGCCAACCACCGATGATCCCTTAAAGTAAACAGTGGGCCGGTGCCAGATTTCAGTAAATCCGAAATCGAAGGCTAAAGTGCCAGAACCGTCGCAGCCTCAATAAGACTTCCGAACATCATACTGCCTTCAATATATGTATGCAAACATTTTGTGCCCCCTTCGGTCGGAAGGAGACTTACAATTGGGGAGTCCTGGCATCAGAACGAATCAGCTTCTTCAACGAAGTTGGTTGCTTCCGTTTGTTCTAAGGAGACGTACTGGGGCTCATGCATGGGATGGGTTCACTTCTTCAATAATGCTTCGCTTCTAGCTTCGATTGTGTCATACAAGCCTGAGTCGCGCCCATGTTTACAGAAAGCATGGAAGTGTTCTAGCTGACCTCACTAGAACTCACCCAAGTCTGCTTTACTCACAACTCTGACTGGCATGCCTTGCAGATATGTGTCATTTCAAAGCTGTGACATGCATGTTAATATGTGTCTGATGGGAACCTTCGAAGCTATGAAACCGCCGGCTGACTTTTTGTTCACGCTAGATAGTGAGGTTTGACATCACCGCGTACGGCCTGTACGGCTTAAAGCATCAGCACTCTATGACTTTGGTAGACTCGATCCAAACTAATATGGATAAAGGGGATGTGGGAGCCCACAAGGACGGGCGACTAGAAGCTGGCTGGGAGGAAGTATAATCTTTGCAGCAGCGCCACTTGAAGAACCGTAGAACCAGGTGGCAAGTCCTGGCTTCACATGGCTAACAAGTTGCACCGGCTCTGGAGCTCAAAGCTCCAGGCATCTAGTCTATCACGGCCAGTACGAAGCGCAACACAAGAACCAGATTTGGAAAACGTACCCAAGTGTCTCGTCAGTGGCTAAGGGCTAAGATAGTCACTGCAAACAGTACCAGCGAGACTCAAGAGTACAAATCACAAAAGCTTGAGATGAGCGGCACACTGTTGTAGGGGAGAGCATGACTTAAGCTAAGCAAATGTCACAGAGGCTCCGGAAAACTTTAAGCATCGAGTGGACGTGGCAGGAGAGGCTCTTCTGCCGATAAAATCAACTGACTGGCAGCTTTCGAGATGAACCTGCCAATAAGAATTGGTAAGAGAAATACGGACATTCACGCACCCGTTGAGTGCTCCTAATATTCCGAGACAACAATCCAGCACTCTACTAGTGTTCTTTCGAAACGTATACTCAGTCAGGCGCTATAATTTGGGTCCCTTAATTCCAACTTTCGTGGCAGTAACGGTGTCATCAGCATCTGAATCTCATGTAGCCGCTGGCATCAAGACAGGTGCAAACTTCTACGTCTGGGTTTGCAATGGTCCCCACGCAGGCAGCAATCAGTGCCGAGCCTAACTGCTCTTTTCGAAGTGTGTATATCTCCTCAAACCACGATGAAAGATTGGCAGCTGAAAAGGCAGTGGCAAACGTGCAGCGAAGCACTTGGGCTCAAGCGCAAGTAGCCCGACACAAATAACGAATTGCACGCGGGTCAGACTATAGCGCGCGCCGGATATCGATGTCAAGCAGGCGCGCGTTGCAGCAATTGACGTTGTATTTCACGGCTAACGAGCTCGAGAACGTCCATAACCGGCGAAAGGACTCGGAAGGGCAGCGAGAAACCAGATCCCTATCGAAGTCCTGGGAACGCGTTGACATGGACGTTTGTCTAATTTGGTCAGCTTTAAGCTCTTGCCTTATAGTTTAAGCTCGTATGTTTACTGGCTGCACGCACTAACTATTCCAGTCCAGCAGCTAGTCATCACTTTCAACCGACCGAAGTGTTGAGCCAACAACAATGATGACCGCGGCATCTTCTCGACTTCTGGAAGGTCGAATGTTACGTCGTGGAAAGCTTGGATAAACGAGCACGTCATGGCTTTCTGGCAAACATGCGAGAAACTTGAATTTGGTCAAGTGGCCTCACGCTCACCCGGCGTGCTACAATCCATCACTGCGCAGCGTTCCTTACCGTTGCTTGCGATCGTTTTAAGGTCACTGTGGTATCATAATCGAAATGAAAATTGTGGCGTCGTGATCTTCTGAAAAGCCTCTAGCTCATGTATCTCTCATTCCCAGCCGGATTACAGCCCCGGTTTAATCACGGCCACGCGACCGGGGCGGGAGAAGAAGGAGGTGACCCGGATCAACAATGCTCTAACGGCCGTCTGAGCATGCGCTGGAAGTCCCCACAAATAGTGCACGGCGGCCGGCTTAACTCCTCTGGCTTACCCATGTACCCTCGCAAATGTCATTGAGCCAGTCTGATCTTGCTCAGCTCCTTTCACACGATCATGGCCAGAAAAGATGACTCGGCATCCTCAATAGGGTGATATCTCAATCGTTCATTGTAATTGAGCTAGCCATCACTACTCATGCAAGAGAAGCCCTTTATCCCGACACAGAACGTGATTCCACTGAGGTTTTTGAAGCTTTTTCGCACTTGTCAGGAAGCAGAAAGTGACGCTCCACGTGCCGCGATAACTGGGGTCTCCTGACGGCCCTTGCCAAACGACATGAAGCCGAGGCAGGCCCAAAAAGGACGACCTTCCTGCTCAACACGTGGTGGTCGTTATAACCCACTGATCTGGACAACCGTATTCTCAGAACAGCAGCGGAGGATCCCATCAAGCCTGCAGTGCGCTCAAGCCGTTGGCTAGCTTGGCACTACTTAGATTCAAAGAGAAGTTCCTGAAAGGCAGCGTCCTCGAATTAACCCGTGACGCCGCGGCGACCATCCGCCCGTATGCCAATCATCTGGGTTGCCAGATGCGGGTCGGACTGCAAAGTGTCGGCGACAAATCATCAAGGGTCTACTGCATAAGATCATTGAGGGGCCACGTTATGCCCTCTTGAAATCAGGCGCCAGAATCTTATGACGGCAAATGGACCCGACCTTTCCAAAGCAGCTTGCAGATCTTGGAAGCTGCAGCGCTTCGAACCGGCCTCGATCATCAGATACGACCAGCAAAGTTTAACTCTTCGCGGTTTATTACAACGCGTCGAAAGTGATCAACGGCCAAGAGACAAAGCGGAGACAGCCCAGTACTCAAGAAACTTGGTGGCTTTCTAGAACCGTTCGATTCAGCTCGTTTCCAAGGACAGCCAGTCTTGCAGCGGGCCAGATTCCCGGAATCATAGTCTAGCTTGTTTGCCGTCGACTGTCAAAAGATACGGCCAGTATATGTACGCTCACTCATAAGGCCTCGCGAAAGAACAACCGCAAGCTTGTGGGGACATGACGGTCCCCAAGGCGCCTTAAAAGTCCTCCCGGCCAAGAAACCACTATTGAAGTGTTTTCAGTGTAACTAGGAACCTAGCTGAGTATTGGGGCTAAATACAAACCCATGAGGAACACCGTGACCCTTGGCAGGAGAGAAATGTCCGCGTGCGCCGGTACTTTGAATCAATAGGGGTAGATACATGATCATGCCTCGAGGAGTAGGTAAATGCTTGTCATCAAAATGCAACTTGGAAAAGCAGAGCGGGCCCAGCACTGGGGTTACCACGATCGGCCTACCGTTCGTTCCTGCCACCCAAAGAACCATCTTACACCGGCCGATTGAGTAGGGATTCAGAAGGTGGAACACCACTGGGACAATCGCTGCCCCAACTTCGGCAACCCTCATGCACAGCCGACGCGCAACAAAGCTACTACTCTCGAACACTCAGGCCAAAACATATGCGAAAGTCACAATCGGTTCTGCGTCTCCAAAGCACCAATTTAACGTCGTATTCACACGCGGGTGGAACGAAGAGGTCATGCAGTTATGCACCCTGCTGAGCACGGGGTCGATGTTTAGTATGCAGTTGATGATACCAAAATGGTCTTTTTCTTTTTTCTGCTTGTTCGAACCACTTAAAAGACGAGGGACAAACAATACGATAATTGCATGAGCAATCTGAGGGGGTACTGGCATCTTCCTTTGATCGAGTGACATTGCTTCTTTTTGGAACAGAATCTGGTTCCAAATGACCCAAAGGCAGCTTTTGCAATCACAGCCAGCTTGATCGAAGATGTGGTATGTGAGTATGGAGCACCGATACCTTAAAAGCTTACAAGACGGAAGCCCAGAACGGCGCTTTGGCTCACGGTCGTCAACAAAGCCAATGAGACCTACCATCTCAAGCCGTGTAAGATCACAGCCTGCATCGTTTCCGGCCGCGAGAGAAGAGCCTCCTACTGAAAAACCCAATCAACACTGGCAAGTGAAGAGCATTAGAGATCTCGAGCTCTCAGATGATTCGTACCGCCTGCGCTGCTTTGAGTAGGGCCTTGCAAGCATAACCGCTGTAGTTGGACACTCAATTCACGCTCAATGTCAGCGCGCCGGCGTGAAATAGCTGACGAAACATGCAAAAGGGTAAAGCTGGCCTTGCAGATTGAGCTAGGATCACTTTTAGAGCTTTCAATAACCGTGAAAAAAGGTAGCAGAATCTGCTGCGAACATGGCCGAGTACGAGCAAACAGATTGACCTACATGAATCGTGGAATGCAAGGCGGCAAAATATCAAATCGTCGTTAGGTGGCTGATGTTTCAGAGATTGGGTTGGTTGTGCTAAGGTTGCTGGTAGGTTCCAAGATTCAGAGAAGAATCGGCTCGGATCAATGTCAATGAACAACAACTACCACCGGCTTCAGAAAGAGCAACTCACTCGCTGTGGGCCTTCTTTATGCCCACCGTGCCATCGACGTCATGGCATTGACGTTGACGTTTGGAGATCTATAAAACGCAGTGAACGCCACAAGCTAGAAGCCGTACTCGAAAGGGGGGGCAAACAGTGGGCAGCCTGTCAAGACGTGTACGCTTCCGCTTGGCGCCAAGCAACAGGTCGGCGTAATAGTTTGCGCAATCTATACGTGTTGCGGCGGATACTGTCTCCGTTCTAGTCATGTTAAAACTGGAAAATTTAAAGTGGATAGACCACGTGTAGACCCTTGAGAGTGGAGCGAGCCTGGCGGCCCTCCCTGACTTTGATTGGCTGCCGTGCTGCTTCTCAAACGACTGTCTTTGAGAAATCACGCGAGATGCTAACGAGGGGGGTTCAAACATCTTGGACGACACTCTGGCTCACGAATGCGCAACCCCGGTCTCTTGAGAAGTGCCATCTCAGTTCGACGATGATCAAAGCCTGAAGTTTATCCGGAGAGAATGAGAACGAGACCCTCGCGAAGACCTGGCTTTCGACAGACAAGAGTACGGCCAACCATCTCGTAGCTCTTGCCTGCCACGTCTTACTAGAAGCCCTTCCAGCGCAGCACCCAATTAGACAAAAATGGTCAAATTGGAAACTACGTAGCGCAAAGTCTAGACAAGGTGCCAGGTGGGCAGAAAAAGCAACGGGTGAACTGCAACCGAGAGGAAATCTTGCAACCGTTACCAAGTAGCTGCGATGAAGGCGTTAGCCAACAAGACAGGTGAATCCGCGTGCCCATGATTCTCAAGGCCAGGATCTTGCAGTTATCACGAATAGGTTGGCAGCGTCATCAACGACCGCGTTTCGTCAACAGAGTTGCCGGCCCCTATCAACTCGCAGGATATGTACGGATAGAAACCCCTTCTCGTAAGCTGCACAACACGAAGATTGGCCTTAGACACGACAGACCTCGCTTGGGTTATAACGCTGGCTGCCCCAGATACCAGCATAATCATAGCCCGGTCCATAGGGTCATGACTTTGCAAGCGACATGCAAGAAGAGCACGAAGCAGAGCTATCAAGCGTTGGGGCGATCCATGAAGATGTCCTCAAGATTGTAGAAACTCCTCAAGAAGACCTTGAAGTCATCAGTTCTGACGGCTGATTGTTTCAGCAGTAATCCAATAAGCTGCGCGTGTCAAGTCGTATAAAGAATAGAGTAGCATTTGCTGCCAGTACGGAGAATACGAGAGAGTGATCTGATTGTCCTGAAAGCCGCTCTTCTAGTGGGCTCCTGTTCAGGAATTGACGGATGCGACGCTGAAAACGCAAATGGGAATCAAGTTTTCCGGTGTACGACTTTTGTGTTTCGAAAGTTTAAGCATGCCTTTAACTGAGCACCTTCGATGTGTACCTGGAATGATCGACAATCTAGGCTTCAGGATCATGAAGACATTTCTTCAGTTGGCTGCAATGTATCCATACAGCCAAATCGCAACAAGGTCCACAGTCTGAGGCAACTAGTGCCCGAGCACAGCCATCGATACAACTCCGCAGTGACAGCTACTCGCTATCGATCAGGCACGGTTCCAAGCCTACAC
>DF237700.1:8754-38258 GCA_000708835.1 Klebsormidium nitens | reverse complement strand
CCCTATGTTGTCAGAAAACCGTTTTTTAGGCAGATTCTGAAAGACCGCAATTCAAGGAGTACAGCTGCATCGTCCAAACCCTCCAAAACCTGAACCACAGAACACTGCAGGCAATCCTATAGTTTGGAAACCTCAAAACCCTTGGTAGTCTCATTGCATTCACATGATCAATACCCTAAAACCCTAACCTTCTTGGAATGCATCTGATATTTTGCTTCCCGAAATATCCACAGAAGTCAACTGTCAAATTATGGGCTGAAGTGCGGCTGCCGAGTTTGTTTATGACGTCATCCATAGGTATCGGACGGACCAAGTTGCTTCACGCAGTCAGAAGGGGAACCATCCTGCACCCGTACCGTACAACTTCGCGTTCCGATCAGTACGTGCCGTATGGTTGCTCCCGAGTCCCATCAATCACCACTTACCGGTAGGAGGTGACAGCCTTCGTACGGTCTGGTAGTACGGTACAAACGGTGTAGGTACCGTACGTAGGTAGGACGTACGGCTACCAAGACTTGCCGAAACATGTACCGGTACCGTATGCCGTCGCAGGTATGGGCACCGTATGGTGCGTACCGTACGGGTACATGCATACGGTATACCTAGTGCGGTACCTGAAGTAGGTACCGGTACACCGTACTACGGCGTCGGTAGGTAGCGGCTGAAGTCTGAACTTTTGGTCAAGATCTGCACTACAGAGAGCGCTCCCTCATGCATGCAGAAGGTGCACGAGAGCTGCGACTTCCCCGGGATTTCTTCAAGTTCTAGTGTTTTTCAGGTCTAGCTTTGTGATCAAGTAGCCGTATTATCTCGAGGGTTCAGCATTCCCTGACTTTGGAACAGGTAGCGCACCTTTCGGTACAAGACACAAGCAAGGATGATTGCCCTGGTCCAGATCAAGTTTGGTTCACATTGTTTTATGCTGCAAAACTTCATTCAATTCAGAGCTTGCTTCCAAAGCCCCTGCGTTCAAGCCCTTACTTCCATATTTGCTTGGCAGCTCTTAAAGGGTTCTTTCCACCACACTAGAGACGTCATAGAAGTGTTCTGCCTTGCTCCCTCTCCAGCAGAGATTCAACATCCTTAGCAAAGAGTGCTCTTTTGTCCCCAGGAGCAAGGCTTGATTCATTCCTTTGCCGTGGAAACCACATAAGTTAACGTTGCGAGCTGGTCGCACCTCAACTCTAGAACTTACACAAGCGTGGCGGCTGCAACTTGATTTCAATCTGGGCTCGAACTTCTGGAGGAATCCATCCTGATAGCAGCCTTGCGTACCGCGGTACCTGTATCAGTGTGTCATTCAAAATCCTGACGCATTGGGCCCATAAGCATTCGCCCTTGGCTTCTGTAACGTTGAGTTGTCCCTCAAATCACTTCTTCTTCCACTGGGTCAAGTGCGAAACGTAGGGGATGGCGCCCTCAGCTCGTCCGGGGGGGCTCCTTGGAATGTGTGGGAAGGAATCCCTCATGCGGGCCCTCTGTGTTTTGGTCATCGTGGGGTGTGCTGCAGGGCAGGCAGCACCTCCAAGTGACCCAGACAATAACAATGGCACTCGTATTCCCTCTACTGCCAACGGTTCTCCTTTTGTCTGGTGTGACTACGGTGAGAGCGCTTGTAAAGCCCCTGACTGCCTTGTCTTATGAAGCTGAAATTTTCATTGCCTGCTGTGCTTCCAGCCACTTCTGGCCTCAGCTTGTGCGCAATGCCACGCCATCTACTTTTATGTGCCTGCTAGAATGTCAAGCCTGCACTGTAACCAGTTACTTTCTGTTTGCTTGTCCAACATTTCGTTCAAAGTTAACACTGGTCCCGTGGTGTTGCGATTGACCCCGTGACGGGCCACTTTTGCAGGTCTCGACATTCTCTCCTTTGACCAAGAGAACAGCGCGGTCATCATCACGTGAGTGTTTTCTAGGCGTCAACTCCATGAGGGCCTGTCAGATGCATCTCTTAAGGGGCAACCCGATGACTGGTTGGTCTTCGATTAACGCTGCTTCTTTGCTGCCTTTGCTGATGCAAGCCCACATGATGTCTCGCATCATGGACGCCTTCATCAGGGAGATCAGTATCAGCAGACCCACTCACTGTCCTTTTGTGTCTCCCCCTTGTAGCATGCCTGACACCACCACTGGGGCGCGCATCCACACTGACAAGAGATATGCGTATGGCAACTTTTCGGCCATGATCAAGTGCCCAGCAGGTGAGCCCACCCACACGCCTTGTGACCTCCCTGCGCACAAGTGCTTGCCGTGAAGATGAAATGCATGGCCAGGAGCAAAGTGGCTTCGGGAAAGAATGCATCTTGTGAATTTCATTTTGACAGCTTGAGCACTCAGAAACTTTCTAATGGCGGCGACTCTTCGTCCTGTATGAAGTTTCTGGCAGCAGGTCATCCAGCGGCGCAGGGTGACCCCCCTTGCTGCATTGTTGCAGGCGACATCACCGGCCTGGTGCCCAACTTCTACACGTCCAGGTGACGCACCCACCACAAAATCATCCTCCCCTGCTTGAACCACCACTTGTGCGCAACAACAGTCAGATCTTGCTCAACCTGTTTGTTTACGTGCTGGGCAATCCCCTCAGTGGGTCCTACCAAGTTGCTGCCAAACTGCACTTTTCCTTGTCATGCTAACGACGGCCAGCTCCGGTGTGCAGCGTCGAGACGGCGGGGGTGAACCCAGTGCAGGACGAGATTGACTTCGAGTTCCTGGGGAAGAACAAGACGCAGGTGCAGGTGGGCAGCCGCACTCATGGCAAGGAGCCCAACCTGCTGTCACAATGGTGGAAGACGCAGGAGTGCTTGTAGTTGCTAGACAAGACCGTCGGACGTAAAGCCCCGAGATACAGAGATCCCTTGAATGCCGAGCAAACATCTCAGGCAAGGGGCATTAGGAGCCCTGCCCTTTGATTTGTGAAAGTCAATTCTAGGGCTTGACTATTGCGTAGCGAAAGGCTGGTGGGCTCAAGGGGAGTCCCTCAAGGCCACACTGTCGTGCAGACTACTGAAGCCTTGGTGCATCGTCCGCAGGTGAACTACTACGTGGCTGGCAACAGCACCGGCAACGAGAAGACCGTCGACCTGGGCTTTGACTGCTCGGACGCCTTCCACGAGTATCGCATCGACTGGACGCCCATCCGGATCAAGTGAGCGCGGCGCCAATGGGCATTTGCAAGATGCGCCAGAATGACAATCTGATGCATGCAAAAGGGACCCAAAAAGACGTGAATGTAAGTCCAATCCCCCTGATGCTGAGCTCACTGGCCAGCGCACCAGGTTCTCATCGTCCCTGCTCGGCTTGCTTGCGTGCAGGTGGTTCATCGACGGCCGTCTGGTGCGCACTGTGTACAACCTGACCGGGCAGCCCTACCCCACGCTACCGGGCTTCCTGTGAGTGCCCCGCCCTGCAAGGCACAACCGGCAGGCGAACCCAGTGTCCGGGGCCCTCCGAGAGTCTCTCCTTCAAAGTGTGCTGCAATTCGGTGCTGCAATGGACAGTGACTTGTAGCATGTGCTTGCCCACCGCGTGTTCCCAGCGCGAAGTCTATAAGACTTAGCGGTAGCACTCTGTGTTCTGTTCGCGGGGGCTACGAACGGCAACCTGTCATAAGGTCGTGTCAAGCTACATTCGACCGTCTGATCTTGAACGAGAGTCCTTTCTTAGCCCTTCCTTTTTGCGATTTTCTCATCCTGCATGGAGTGCACTGACGCCGTCCTCGACACGACGGTGCAGGTACTCGTCAATCTGGGATGCTTCTCAGATCTCGAACGGAGCGTGGGCTGGTGAGCGGAACACACTTTGCGTATCCTTCTTTTACCGTTCTCCTTGCGCCGCAGCGAACAGGCTTCCATCATTTGACGCGACCTGCGAGCGAAGGTGTAGAGGGACTTCATTTGTATGTCGATCAGCGCGACGCTCTGGACAGGCTGAAGAGAAGCTGAAGTGGTTGTATGCTAGTATCAAACCGTCGGACTCATTGTCGAACGTTCCCGCTTCAAGTACAACTCTGCCACGTCCTTCTGGCGACCCTGAAACTTTAAAATAGAGTACCCAAATCCGTCCCTCCAGCCTCGTCAACTCTGATCACGATCAGCGGTCTTAACGGGGTCCGTGTCTAAGGACATGAGCATTCTCCAGAGTAGGGAGGTCGGCCTTGCACACCGGTTGAGCTTTCGAGGACCTCAGGACGCTAGATGTTTTGTTGACCGACATCCGACTGCCTTCATTTCTGGTCCCTAGCGAGCGTGAAGTTCTGGTGCTCCGCCAACTTGGGTACTGGATGTGTATCTTGACACCACGAGGGAAATCGTAACTGTTGAGCTGCTTCTAAGGATAGCAAATGAGCGTTCTCCTTCCCGGCGGACTTGAACTTGCTAGTTGAGCATCGTAGCGGTGGTTTGCAGCTTTCCAAAATCGGCTGCCTGCCTCTCTCCGGCCCTCCATGACTCCTGCTTTAACACCGGCCCATTGCTGTTCTCCCTGCAGGCGCCCCCAGCAGCAACGCGGATGCGCCCTTCAGCTTCCAGCTCGAGCGCATCTCCGCAGTCGAGCTGGCTGACCTGTCCTTCAACGACAACGTCACCGCCGCAGCCCCCGCCCCCGCCCCCGCCCCCGCCGAAGCCCCGCTGCCTGCCCCGCCCACGTCCACCGCCGCACTGCCCGTCCCTGTAAGCACGACCGCGTCGGTGCTGTCCCCGCCAGCTCCCGCGTCGCCCAACACGTGGGTGTACCCCGCGGCGCCGCGCGTGTCGCGCACCACGTTCGTGGTGGTCGTGTCGGCCGTCGCCGCCTCATTGGCGCTGCTGTTGGGCGCCTTCGTGTTTGCGGTCATCCAGCGGAAACGCGCGTTTGCGGCGCCGCCCGACGAGGCGGCGGCATGGAAGACGGACGCAGAGGCGGCGCGCGGGGGCGGGCTGCTGGCGGAGCCGGAGGGGGCGCCCGCACTGGCCGGCGCGGCAACGTGGCTGCACCGCCTGAGCCTGCGGCGCGAGACGACGGCGTTCAGCCGGATCCCGCCTCCCAAAAGCTAGGGATGCGGCATTGGAGCAAGGGTTGCAACCATCGGGACGGCTTATATGGGTGGTACGTTCAGCTTCATATACCACATGTCAAACAAACCGCCTGTTGACAAATTTGAACTACATACTTCCATTGTTTTTTTGGCCGTCAGTAACTTGGTGGTGCCCAGTCTTGATCGAAAGCGGGCAAATGGGGCGCTCATCGGATCCGACTGAAGAGGGCTTCCCGTCAGGGAAGTCGTGATTGGGTTGGTGCCAGCCGCTGAAGAGACGACCAGGGCGGTCAGCAGGATTCTGACACGGTTGATTATGGCTGAGCATTATGCACTTATAAGACGACTATATACTCCTATCACTTAGGGTAACTTAGGGTCGGCTCCTTCATGCGGATCGAGCTGTGTAAAGCCAGAAGGAACGGTCCAAGAACATGGCCGGTCGATCAGCAGATTACTGCTAAAGACCGTTTGATTATTGATTCTCTGCATTATAGGATTGTAGACACATACGTATTGTAGCTGTCACTGAACTGATCACAAATCTCTAGCTTAATGATCGATGCAGTGTAAAAGCGACGTATTACTGAATTGAAGCACTGCAAGGGCCACGCCAGATTGATGGCCGGGCATGCGAATCAGTACATGCATACGCCTCTTCAGCAGCTGGCACCACATGAATATAGGCGGATGCGGCCTATGGCCAGGCCCCGCTCGTGTGTAAGTCCATCAAATTGTCACTAGCCATGAGTAAGTTAGACCGAATGATCCATCATTGGCGTGATCATCCGCGCCAAACACGTACATGTACGGCATGCATCGATCATGCATAAACAAATATGTTTATGTTTATGTGTATATATTTACTGTCAAGTTATGTTATGTTGCATTCTCATATTAACATATACACAGGCTGGTTATATGCAGACCCTAGGTCTGCGACGGTCCGTCGACCGTCGGCCAACGGTTGCGCAGCCGTTGCCCGACCGTCGGGCAACAACTCCGCAGTACTGTCGCAAGTGTTGCGACAGTGTTACGACACTGCCTCGATCAGTAATTTGCCCGTAAATAGGGGCAAAATAGAAATTACACCGCGTTTCGAAGTCCCTCGAAGACACACTCTCTAATTCAAGACTTAAGTAGCCAAGGTATTAGAAACATAATGTAACTTACAGGAGACTGTGTCAATTTGGCATTTTCAGATGCGAAAGGTGTCAAGTCGCTTCGACAATGTGCTTTGTAGCCTTGAAAAAGTCGGGTGACGCAAATGCGGCGCGCGAGTTTGATGTCGGGCGATCGCCAAAATTGGAGTCTAGGGTGTTAGCTTTATAGATCTGAAATTTGACTCGGCCGCTCGGTTATGTCGTCCGCGTATATATTTCGAACGTCGAAAACGTACTTCGAGTGTTGCGAAAGCGTTGCAACGCTGTCGCAATGTTGTCGGGCAACTGTTGGCCAACAGCTGGGCAACAGTTGGCCGACCGTCGCGACGGAGTCGCAGAACCCAAATTTGCGTATAACCAGCCTGTGTATGGTGCATGTCGCGCGCGCAATCCTGCTATGCATGTCACTACAGATCAAAGCTAGATTGATAGCTAGATTGATTCTCGGGAAGGCCTTGTCCGGCCGGCCGCCGCCGGCCGGCGCGGCATGCGCACATATGATCACATGCATGGGACTCCGGGAGAGCTCAAGTTCAGCTAGGTCAATGTCGGTGTTGAATGAAACTTACTCATGAAACAGATCTGCGGAAATGCGGGGGCGCCCGCGCCCGCGCCATGCCAAATCAATCATCTCCAACAATCGCGCCGATTTTTTGCTCGCGAATATGTATACGGTAATATACCAGACTGGAGGGGGCCTGCGTTCACGCGGGTTATTGATCCAGACTCATTATCACGCGGAAGTGCACGACAAGAGGAGTGTTTTCAGGTATCGATCATGATCCATGGCCCGGGCCACTAGTCGGGCCGTAAAGCTCATCGTAGTTACCTTCAAGGTCGAGGGAAACTTGGTCACGAAAGGTTCCACATGCATTTGCGGTCACTGTTGATGGTAACTAGCTGAGCACGGTTTATTAACGCCCTTGGGCCTTGAGCTATACGTAATTGTGCCATGAGGATCGGGACGGTACAATGAGTTGACTCTGCAGCTTGCTTGGCTGCAAAGCCATGTCCAGAGTTGATCATAACCCACATTGAGCACTGGCACGTGACAGTCCCTGTGAGCTTCAACTCTTGTAAATGTTGTTTCAGGGGTGAAACAATCAAGGTCCACTGTTCAGCGCATCCAACTGTTTTTGTAAGTCGTCAAGAGATGTGTCTGTTCTGCCTACTGCTAGCTCCGCCAATGTGCTCTCGTCAACCTCGTCTCTTTTCGCCATCAAATATTGGATCCCGTCCGGAAGCGCAGGTGCAGCTTCTGCACAATCGGACACGCGCGCATGAGAATCTGCGGAAGTACGTCCAAGATGCCGGCTAAGCAGCAGATGCAATGACGGGGCGAAGACCAAAGAGGTCAACTCAAAAACTGTTCGATTACTTCCGTCTGTCGTTCGCTTACTTCCACCTGTCCTACCACGAATGATCCGCTACTTCGAAGGCTTGTCAGCCGGCCTGGACGCCCAACACGCCCCGAAGTCAGCAACCTCACTGCAAGCTCAACTGCCGCTTCTTCTCAGCACGAAGCTACCGACTCTCAATTAGAAAATACTGTCGGTGGGTTTCCCCCCCTGAAGGTTGCAGCGTCCGCTAATATGAAGCTCCAAGCATCCGTGGTCCATCCACCGGTGCAGGGAAGCACCTTGCCATTCCCCGTCTTTCGTTCTCACCTGTTGATCCGCTCTGCTGTCCGCTCCCTCCCGCGGCTGCCCCCTCGCCGTCCCCTTCCTCGACTGCGATGCCCCACTCGTTGTCGGCGTGCACCACCTGCGGCTCCTCCACTGCAGCAGCCGCGGCCTGGGCAGCCCGCGCCGCAGCCTCGCGTTCCGGCGCCAAAGCGGCGTACTCGGCCTGGCACGACAGCAAGGAAGACTCACACGAGCGAAAGAGTATGGACGCAGAACCGCTAGAAAAGCAAGACGCAGCTGAAAGTGTGGCGGGACTACGACTTAGAGTTGGTGCGGCTGCGAGCCGCTGGCCATCAGATGGATAAAGAGCGGGCCACGGAGTAATGACGAAAGGGAACGGGGGCCAAGCGGTTAGGTGCAAGCGGTTAGGTGCAGCTTCAACGCTTCCGAACAAAAGGCTTGAACATGGTCGCAGAGCAGGCACGCTGGAGGAGACTTCCTAAGGCAACTAAAGAGCAGCCGAGAAGGTGAACGGTTTGTGGCACAAGTAAAGCAGGGAGCTCTCGGCTTGAAACAAGGCTGGTAATCTCTGCCGTCCGCCACCAGGAAGGGGAGTAACGGCAAGCGATTCGTGGACAGCGTGTGAGAGTGCGGCCCCGACGAAGTATCAAGGTACTTCGAAGCGACCCCTGTCTATCATTGGATGCGCATCCCCTCCCCAACTTGTTTGCGGACGACAGGTATACAGACGCATAAAAACGAAGCAACGGGGTGGGAGCGCGCACCTGGCGGGCGCGGCAGGCAGCATTATCGCACTGCACATTGGGGCGCATCTCCATGGTGGGGAAGAAGTCCGCCAGCGCATTGTAGCCCTGCACCAGAAGTGATCGAGATTGGGCCGCACGCCACGGCTGCTGAAGCGAGCTCGGCAGGGCTATATGGTGCGTGGCAAAGATCAGCGATGGGGCCCCATAATCAGCTGATGGACGTGCATACGGAAGCGGAAGAGCCTCCTGAAACCAGGGGGACATGTCTCAACCCAGCGAAGGTGGAAGTCAGGTGGGGCAAGGTAAGAAAGCATACGGTGCAACGGGATGGTGGTAAGGGCACTAAGGAAGGCGTCTGAAAGGGCTTCAGTTGGCAATCAAGGCCAGCTTGCTCCAGCGGGGTGCAGCTTGCCAGGTAGCGCGAGACGGTGCCGAAGCGGAGGAGGTACTTCAGGCTATTTTGCACGAGCAGGCCGGCCACCATGCCCATCGTGGTCGGTAGCGACGCCGCGCACACGCCCTCGCGCTTCAGCGTGCGCTCGTCGATGCCGGAAGCAACCACCTGGAGCAACACAGACGCGCTGGAGTTCAGCCAGGAAGTGAGGAAGGGACGCTTCTGGCAGTCATTCTTCGCTTCAGCAGCACTTGCCAGAACTCCGAGTGGCGCCTGCTGTGAGGAACCGACTTACGAATTAATCAGGAAACTCAGCGCTTCCGACCTTGGCCTGCCAAGGGAAGGAACCCACGGCTCTTTCAGAACCTGATGATGCGAACGCAAGAGACAACGAGCGACTCAAGGCTTCCTGGCACAGACTCCTCGTTCAGGTAGCCAAGAGAAGCCCCGATAACCAGATAATCATTAGCCAATCTTGTTACGAGTCGCAGGTTCTCGGTTCCTCAGAGATAACATGGTCGAGGTATTTCTTCAAAAGCAACGGAGCAGTCGACTCAAAGAGAGTAACAAAGAGAACATTTGTATGATCCTTCTCTACATGCTTTTGCTCATCTTCCTTGGAAAAGCTCTGCAATGAAATCCCTGATAGGCGTCATGCGAGCAGATTTGAAAATCAAGCAGAGAACAGCCCCTATGTGTTTGAGAATCACCCCCGCTGTTGCGCACAACGATTGCTCACCAGCGGCGGCACACACGCGAAGCAGGCGGTCTCCCCCGGGAGCAGCAGCTGGATGTGGCCCGACACCGCGTCCTCCGACACGCCGCTCTCCATCCACGGCTGGCCCAGCTCGTTGCACGCCTGCAGGCCGCCACAGCAGCACGTTATCAACAAACTACCCCGGCCAGTCTGAAGATCCGGCACAAGTGCGGAGAGGCAGTCTCGCCAGGAGAAGACAAGAGAAACGATCGGTGTTACAGGTTTGACTTCTTGGCAGTCGCCATCACTGTAAAATATTCACATAGGATAGTCTTACTTCGTCGAGGGATCTCACCTGGTTGATTGTCATCCGTGCCTCGTAGTTATCGACACAACTCTGCACCGACAGGCAAACAATGTTTAGCTTGCAGACATGCTCCGAGACTGCTCACCCGTTGCTGGCTTTTCAGAGTATCTTAGTAAGTTACCTGAAGACTGGAGAAAGTCCTCGAGCGCAGGTAAGGAGGAGGTGATTGGTATACCGGACAAACGATTGTGAGAGACTATGCGGTCATTTCTGCCTCACGGATCATTTCCCTGTGAAAGAAGAGGCAAACAGCTGCAAACGGAACCTTAAATTTACAGCTGCTCTCGACAGTTCCAGTCGACACAGCATGAAGCGAGGAGAAAGAACAAATGTAGAGGCGTCGAGGCCCCTCCCCTCATCGCGATGACCCGAGTCGCCCTCTCACCAGGACGAGGTCCACCCGGCTGCCCTTGCCGCGCACCGGCCCTCCCGGCAGAGGCGGCTCTGCCTGGAACCCCAGAGGGGCCTGAGTCAGGCTGCGCACAAAGCCCTCGAAGCCGTCCACCGTTGTGATGTTGCTCGTGAAGCTCTGCAGAAGCCACTGTCCATCGTGAGAATCTGACAGTCACCACGAGGAGGAGAATTTCTTGCGGGTCAAAAGCAGAAATTTGAATCTGCTTCGGACCCTCAAGGTCACTTCTGCCCTCTAGTCAAACAATCTCGTGGAACGACCCTCAATTGGAAAGGGCAACGAAACGGGCAGATTGCCCCCGCTTCTATGTAAAGCTTCGTTGATGCTAAAGTTCGAATATCGTTTCTGATACCACAAACGGGTGCTCTTGTCACCAGTCACTTCTTCTACCAACATGGCACAACCAGCTGTTTCGTGCTGCCCCGCTCACCTCCAGCTCCACATCGGGGTTGATCTCCGCCAGCGTTTTGGCAGCAGCATCTGTCTTGGTCATGCCCACCTTCAAACGTGGAGAAAAGCGAAGCCTCAGAGGAGCATAACAAGCGCTTGTCGACTTAAGACCACCTTTGACAGGGAACACTTTAGGAGGTCTGGTGGGATCTATGCGACCTGACTTTCGGCTTGGAGTTAAGAGACGTTTTGTCTCAACGACGGATGGCCTAAACAGAAGCCAGGGCCACTTTTACCTCAACACCATACCGACCCTGCACAAACCTATCGAGTCATTCTGTCCAAAGCTCGCTGGCTTAGCTGACCAGGGGGCGCTCACGTGCTCGGGGCGAAAGAAGAGGCGATTCATGTTGGCTAACTCGACAGTGTCGTAGTCATACAGCAGCAGCCGCCCGATACCACAGCGTGTCAGCATCTCGGCTGCAACGCTGCCGACGCCGCCCATCCCCTGCCAGAGACAGGATCAGGGGGTGATCACAGGGATCAATTACACCTGACCACATTGATTGCCGCAGCAATGACCGGCTGTCAAGTCTGGCCGCAGTTACATTCTGACAAAGCCAAGCGTCACCATTTGCGACCTTAGAGCACAAGGACACTGGCAGACAAAGCCAATCAAGGTAGTCTTCTGTTTCTTGTGAGGTGAAGAACTTGTTGAAGAACGGTGTACCTGTCAGACATCCTCAACGTGTCCAAGCAGCTTTCAAAACAGTCTGCCAGAAAACATCCCAGAAAGCATCCCAATTGAGCTGCTTGTAGAGAGTTTGGGCCTCGGGCAAGCGCTGAGGCCGTCAGGTAGCGCCCGCCCCGCCTGTAGCCTGGGAGGGTGTCCTCACCACAATGGCCACTGTGAAGCTGCGGATGTCCTGGTAGTTGGCCACGATGCCCATCCGCTGGAGGGCCATCAGCCGACTGCACAAGAGCGACGGACAGCCTGCTTAGTCCTGGACGAAGGGTGCAATCCTTCAGGGCAAAAACCCCGCTGCCAACATAAACATGCTCGGCCTCTGCCAATGAGCAAGCTCCTCACCAAGCTTTGCCTTGGCACTCGTAAGGAACAGGGGGTAGGTAAAGAACGGCCCGGCCAGAGTTTGTGATGTTGCTCACCTATATGGATTGCTGTCCACCACCTCCGCGCTCATGGCCTGCAGCACAGAAAAAGGCAAAAAGTATGTTTGCAACCGGCTGAGATTGTTTGCAAAGCCACGCCACCGTTTCTGAGGAAGTACCAAGAGCATTTTCCACAGCCTCACCGGTTTTCTGTTCACTTCCTTGGCGCTCAGATGACACATTTGGCTGCCCCTTGATTCGGTTGGAGATTAAAGCCCCAATCTCTTCCAACCAACCACTCCGAAATCGTTGCAACTTTCAATTGGTGGGACATTATAAAAAAACTGTACCTGAATCTTGCCCCGCGGCTTAGCGCCTGCATTGTCCACCGCTGCATTGCCTTTGTCCCCATGTAGCAACGCCTCCCGAACCTGAGGGGGGCAGAGGAAGGTCTGTCAGTTCTAATCATCACTTAAACCTGATGGACACGACCAACTATCTCGTTATTATGTACTGCCCTTTTGCAGCTGACGAAGAAAGAAGAGACAGGGGCTGTTCTTACCTTGTCCTGATCAGCGGTGGAAAGCGCGCCAAACGCGGCAACGACAGAAGCAACCTCGGCAGCCATCGCGGTGTTTCTGAGCGCTGAACGTCAAGGATCTTCCTTCCTCTTTTCAACGTATCCGCCCCACATCTCAGGCTGGCAGGAGGGAATTGAAGTTTGGTGTTTGAAGTTTGGTGTTGCAGCAAAAGCCCTAAAATTATATATAGCCTATAGGGATCAGGGCAAAACCCTAAAATCCCGACTCAGCTTTCAACTACCGCGTAGGTTTCTTTTCACTCCCTCAGAACGCTACATTGTCATTACTCATGAGCACCAGCGCATGTCTTCTTTGGGGAGAAGGGCTTTCAGTTTTGCAAGTTGTTGGGTCCTCGACTTAGACTTACTTCCTCCACGTAGCTGGTGGCAGCTAATGCAAGGACGGAGGGCGCCATGCTGCGCATCTGCCTGCAAAGGAGGGGTTCTTTTGCAGCCACCGTAGCGGAGCGCCGCCACTGGTGCGTTCACATGACGGGCTCCTGCACATTTGCTTCTTTCTTAGCTCATTGTGTTTCTACAGTTCACCGAAACAAGGGCAGATATCTCATACAGAGAGAGTTGGATCAGGGAATCAGATGAGTCGTGGGATTATCATTGGCTTTAGCAGCATTTGCAGTGTTCCTTTGTAATGTTTTCTTGCAATTAGCCCAATGCTCAAACATTAAGCTCCTATTTGCAGCGACAGAGCCTACTTTCTGCATTCTCATTCCCTGCATTGCCCTCTGCTTGTGCCATGGCAGCTCCCAGCTTTTTGACAAGGCACAAGACCCCACTGATTGAACGCAGTCTCCTGTTGCAGGCCTAGATAGGGCGCCCGGTGGCCACAATGCCGTCGTCCGCCCTCGCTCTTCTGCCTCAACAACATACACTGTTACCGAGGCAGCTGTCGGGATGTTCAAGCTGTAGCACCCAAAGTACACAGAAGTACATAGGGCCTCCTGCAACGCAAGCACATTTGAGTAGCATTCAAACGTCCCAGTTGCAATGTAGGCCTCAGGAGACCCCAAATGTCAGGTGGAGGACAAGAATCCTGTACAGGCGCCATGGAACATGTCCAAGATTACTGCGGCATTGGGCGGAGGGTGTTAGGGATGCCGGGAAGGCTCCCAGGTCAAGCGTCCAGGTAGGACTCAGAACTGAGCAGGAAGGCTGGGGTGGGCCTACACTGCAGTGCCTTGAGAGCCTGCTCTCGTGCTCGTGTCCCCTGTGCCAACTCTTGCCTGGTTTTTGTGCCCTGCCATCATCTTGGAATCCAGGGTAAGTCTCAGAAATTGCGCCTGCTTTGACCACCCAGTATTTGGGCCAGCAGAAGCAAGGAGCATTCCCAACCTGACGGCGCCCTTACTGGATTATGGTGGAAGCTGAAAAGCCTAATCATGCAACCTTAGAATCAGCCGACTCAATCTGACGGGTGCTCACGACTTTGCATTTGCAGGATGGTGGCAGGCATGGGGGAACGAGCAATTTGTCAGGGACTTTGCTCATTGATATTTCTGAGCAGACAGCAACAACGCAGGGTGGCATGAGCGAGGGGGCGGGGCAGCAGGACCAGAGCGAGCCGCAGAGGGGGGAAGCGTTCAGGATAGAAACGGTGCTGCACAGCGGGGACCAGCTCAGGCGAGGAGATGCGGGTGCGGCCGACAGTTCAGCTGTAGATGGGGAAGTTGGTTCAAGGGAACAAGAGGGCGGGCCGCTTCCGGCAGCAAGCGAGCATCACCAAGAGCAGCGCGGGAGCGTGGTGACTCTGGAGTCGGTATCAGCGTGCGCCGGAGACGGGCCAGAGTCATATGGGGAGACATCGGAGGGAACAGCTTCTTCCAAGCTCGAAAGGACAGATTCGGCTGTGCATAAATCGAGCGAATGTTCAGAACCAGGGGGCCTTGATCAAAGACAGGCAGAAACGTCGCAAGGGCAGGAAATGAGCGGCCCCTCCGAAAGCAGTGGGGAGCCTCCAGCGGGGGGTCCCGAGGAGTCGAAGGAGCGCTCGCGGGATAGCAAGCACGTGACGGCAGCGTGGGAGACGCTAGTGCGGTGGGGCCGCTTTTGGCGCAACCTGCACAAGGGGGACGTGACGGACGCGCTGACGCGCACGTCCAAGATCTGCGTGTTTGGGGGGGGGTCGTTCGGGACGGCGATGGCGGTGATGCTGGCGCGCAACAAGGCCAGCCTGGACGTGGTCATGCTCGTGCGGGACCCGCAGCTGGTGGCGTCCATCAATAGCAACCACCTCAATACGCGCTACATGCCCAACCACCCCCTCCCGCCCAACGTGCGCGCCACCACGGACCCCGCGGAAGCCATCGAGGGGGCCCAGTACGCCATTCACGCCGTGCCCGTGCAACAGAGCGCCGCGTTCCTGAAAAGCATCGCGTTGCTCATCCCGGCTAGCCTGCCCATCGTGTCTGTCAGCAAGGGGCTCGAAGTGTCGACGCTGGAGACAATGGCGGAGCTCATCCCGCGCGCGCTGGGGCGGAAAGGGCACCCCGTGGCGGTGCTGTCGGGGCCGTCGTTCAGCGTGGAGCTGATGGACAAGAAGCCGACGGGGCTGGTGGCCGCGTCGCGGGACCCGGAGCTGGCGCGCGCGTGCCAGCAGCTGCTGGCCTCCAAGTACCTGCGCATCAATACCACCAGGTGAGACAGCATGCGGCACTGGCACAATGGGAAGGCACATGTCAATCCTGGACAAGCCAGAGCAAAGGAGGGAGGGGCAGAACTCGCTTCCGTAGGGGAACCTACAAAGATGAAGTTGGAAGAAGAGAGAGACATCTGGGCCAGCAGGAGTAAGGGGAAGGAGTAGAGCGCCGCCACTCCTTTCCGCCACCACCAGACACCGGTGACAAGCACCTAGTGGCTTGGGTTCAGGGGTCATACTTGATTATGTCATGCTTCCGTTCAAGACTTCGTAGTAGCATAGCTGGGCCAGTAACAATCCGTAAATGTATCACAAATCCACACCTGACAGTCTGACCTTCGTTTCGCAAGTGGTCGTGCGGCTCCCGTTGCATCCTTGGCCAAGGAGAAAGCTTTTAGGGCGGGTCAGGGAACGTCATAAACGATTGAAGAGATGCCTGCGAGCTCAGGCAAGAGGCAGGTCCTTGGGTCTCTCCCTTCCTGGAGAATGTTTGAGACTATTTGAGACTGGACCGCACAAATGATTGTAGCAAGTCGGACCTTCACCGGCTGCTGACACCCCAGGCGTGTTGGTTCTTAGCTCACTTGTCAGAATCATGCGCTTCTTATCGAACGAGCCAACAGATTGGAAATCTGGCCGACACTGTTATAAGATGCTACCAAATACGGGCACGTGTGGCCTTTCTCTCCGTTCCACCCTGGCCTCTGTCTCACTTGCTGCTGTGATGATGAATGCAGGGACGTGCTGGGCGTGGAGATGGCGGGCGCGCTCAAGAACGTTCTGGCCATTGCGGCGGGCATCGTGGAGGGCATGGGCCTCGGTAACAACTGCATGGCCGCGCTCGTTGCGCAGGGCTGCGCAGAGATTCGCTGGCTCGCAGAAAAAGTGAGGCGCATCGTTCTAAAACAGACCTTGCCCATCCAAACTGTGAACATTGTTTTTGCTGTTGAGGTACACCAATCGAAGTGTGTCCGTGGGGTTTCCCTGATGGGGGCATCTTGTTCTTGACGAGCAGTAAATAAGAGACAGTCATTCTTGAAGTCCTGGGTCGGCTCTCGGTTTTCAACAAACTCATGTCCGTCTGCTTCCTTCTTGAATTTCGCACTTTCCACCTCACGGAGCGAGTGTAATTGAGGAGGCGCCGTACACGATATTGACCTCAGCGCCCTAGTCCTCAGGACGTCGTCGTCTCCTTTATCGATCAAGTTTCTTCCGAGCGGCTCCAGCCCAGTTCTCCTGTGTTTCTCTTTCCTTTTGAACCGCTGACGGTTCTTCATGCAGAGACAACGATTACTCATGCCCACTGTGGCTTGGCGCAGCACGCCGCATGGACTTCCGCCAAATTTTCACATCTTCCTGTGGACCAGATCTCCTTAACGCCGTTCCCTCGCTTTGCGAAGAAGCACGAATGACATACTTTCTCTTGTTCCCCAGATGGGCGCTAAGCCCGCCACCTTGGCCGGGTTGTCTGGTACGGGTGACATCATGCTGACGTGCTTCGTTAGCTTGTCGCGGAACCGCTCCGTGGGGGTGCGCCTCGGTTCCGGGGAGAAGCTGGACGACATCCTGGCGTCCATGAGCCAGGTGCGGCCCCTGCGGCCCCTTCCTTTGTGCCCTTCGCGGCGTCTGCCTCCCCTCCGAGCATCTGAGAAGCTCTAACAAGTGCTGCTGCTGGTTTGCGGATGGTGTTCCTTGTGTTTCTTCAGATTGTTCGCCACGTTGGAGGTGTTAAAACAACCAAGCCGGCTATCGTTCTTTGCAAAAATAGGACCATCTAAGACCCGTCCGACGTGAAAAGGACTTGCGTTTCTTCGTTAGAGGCCTCGTGTCATTCGCCTTGCTGGATAGTGGCGTCTGCCTTCATATCGCACTGGCGGCAAAGTAACACAAGAGGAGTCAATGGAGGACGCTAGCCAGCGCAAAGCACGTCGACGTCGCGCCTCATAATCAATGTCAGTCTGCCCAAAAGATTCTGTTCGGATGCTTTGTTAAAGCTGACCGCTCTTTCAGGTCGCAGAGGGTGTCGCCACAGCGGGGGCGGTCATTGCGCTGGCGCGCAAGTACCGGGTGTCCATGCCCGTGCTGACCGCCGTCGCACGGATACTCGAGAACGAGCTGACGCCGAAGAAGGCGGTCCTAGAGTTGATGAGCCTGCCGCAGGTAGAAGAAGTCTGAAGGCACAGCCTAGGCGGGGGGTCCTTTGTCCATGCCATTGGCCACTTCTGACTTTCAAGTGAGAGCACGAGCCTTGCTTAGGGAGCGTGCATGGGCAAAGTTCGATTTTTAGGAATATTGACGTAGGCCTAGGCACATTGTCGTACGCAACCGACACTGCCCAAGCGTCGCCTTGATTCCAAATTGCAGTTACCATCGGAAGAAACGCCGTACTAGAAGGGCTAATCACCACCATCGGAGTGTCATAAGTATTCTTTCGTTGACTAGCGTGCGTTAGCTGTGAAAGCTTGAGGGCAAGGAGGATTGCGGACAATGAGTTACATTATATTATTCAACATCGATTGAGGACCTTCGCTTCAATACGGTCACATCACTGCATGCCGGCCGGGGCAGATTGCTTCGATCGTCTGATGAGCTACCTGATTGAGCAGATAAGAGGCGATCATGTAGGTTATATCCGGGCCCAGATTCTGGCGGCACGTTGCTAGGGGCGAAATGGCTGGGACTTAATTCGGCATCGAACACAGCTCGTCGAACGTTATAAGGTCTGTGCTACATGCAAATTTGTGATATCACCACACGATTAGGGTTTAATTCGTCTATAACTTTCTCCCGGGTTCCGGCAATCATTATCGGATTGCTATCTTGTCCTGCATCCGAGGTCGTTTCGCGGACTGAAAGGGACTAAGGTGGCGTTCTAGCGCGCGCATTCTTCTGCACCTTAGGGGCACAGATTTGAGGATTCGAAGCCGGGACGCCCTGAAAGCCCGATCAGCACAAAAACTGCACTTTACTTAGATTGGGCAAACGTATATATAACCATGCGTGTGATGTGGTCCAGATGTACTCTCAACATGCATACCACGCCTGGGTTCATGTCGCCCTCGAATTCGATACTCTGTTACTGAAATTATCGGCCCGGGCCGGATATATCGACATATAACCGTCGGACATGTCGACATGAGAGGGAGTTGATGAGCAATACCTTTGTACACGTGCAAATGAAAGATCGGACTCCCGGTTCGGGACTGGGAGTTGCTTCAGGACCAGCATATTTAAAGGATTTGGTATGCATCGGACCTTGGCAATCTCACTATACACATATCTGGCATGAGCCTGTGATTATATACCGTTGCGCATGGCAAGATCGAACGCGGGCATCACACGTATGGAGTCAATCACGATCGGCTCTTGATTGTGCATCATGCCAAATGGATGCGCACATGCTCAGCTCCAGCTAGGCTGTCCAAGGAGGTTAATCATGATGAATCTGATTGAAGGCTCCGAGCTAGACATGATCTCGCCGCGACTATTTAATTGGCAGGGCTGCCACCGAACCAAGTTGCATGGCCTCTGGCACGAGTTCCGGGCATGCACTCAATGCGTCTCCGTGCTAATTTGTGCAGTACCTTCGCGAGTCGAAGACGCACCGGCCCCAGGCCGCTTCTTGGATTCCGTTCCACTTCACTCTCGCGATATGCTCAAGCATGCACGCGTTGGCGCCGTGAAGTGGGGCCCTTAAAGGCAAATCACTGCCTCTCGAATGTCACGCTCTGCACGCCTGCACCACGCACCCCGAAAAATCGTGCATGTAACCCGCTCGGTTAGTTCTGCGCAGGCTGGTTTGCGTACTCGAAATCCAGTCGCTTAACCAACTCTCATCGTCATTCCGCCTATTGAGCAGCCGCCTTTTTGTAACCACATCTCTGAGATGCCTTCACGTAAATGCACTCTGTATTCCGATTGGTTCCAAAGTAATTGTCCGAGCCTGCCTCTATAGCAAGACCTCTCGTGTACCCGGACATTGATACTGCTCTTTGGCCCCTCAAAACTCCTGCGGTGGTGTTCAGAAGGCCATAGTGGTTTGCAAGAATTGAGTTGCCAGGCTCGTCCGGCACTCGCACAGTATGTCGACGAATTTGCAGTAGGTGTCTGGAGCTTGGAGCCTGACAATACCCGGCATCTACTCAGGCTGTGCGCGCGAGCTCCTCAACTGCTCAACAAAAAGACGGGTTCTGTCAGCTTTAAATTAGGCTAGCGCCCATCTGAGCTGTCTAACAGACGAATCGCTTGAGCGAGGAAGTGAACGAGGAGATCTGGCAGGAGGACGCGAGGTCTTGCTCGACACATTGTATTCGACGAGGAATGCATTACAGCTTGTCGTCCAGAGTGGCTCGTCCATCGCTTCAACCCATGCAAAGTATCCTGTTTTCGTAGCGTCCCCCAGCGAGACTTGATCAAGACTGCAGGGGTGCTTTAGTCAGCGCACCCGTCATTTCAATTTTACCAGACGCGCTCTGACGCCATGGCGCGGTTTGCCGTTCTGGCCCTTCTGGTCGCTCTTCTCCTGGCGGGGGTCTGCTGCGGCATGGACCTGGTCCCCCGCGGGCCGACCGAGATCCTCAAGACCGAGGGCGGGTGCATCAAGCAGTGGGAGCCGGACAGCGCGCTGGGGCACTACGCGGCGGCGGGTGCGGTGGAGGTGACACTGGAGCCGCAGGGGGTGCTGCTGCCGCGGTACATGAACACGCCGTCGCTGCTCTACGTCGTGGAAGGTGGGGGGGCACAACATTATGTTGCAAAATGGCCGCATGACACAGTTTTCATCTTCATGGTTTTTTCAGGGTGTGGGTTGCGTGTGGGCTGCGTGATGCACAAGTTTGGCACTTTTCTGTGAACGGTTTGATCGTATGTAGTTATCTGCAGATTGCGGTGTACTCACAACTCGCCTTCGTAGCCATCAAGCATGTGCATTTCGTTACCTAGGTTTTGCTGATTATCAATCAGTGAGCACTGAACAATGGAGTCAACGGGTGTCCATCTATAGGACTCACATACTTTTTCTCGATCACGAGTTGAAAACCTGAAAGCCTGTTTGGGTTGCTGCGCTTGTCACTCTAAGATGCTGAGCAGACCAACTCATCGCGCTTTGCATTACTGTGTCGCATCTTTTGAAGCAGGAACGCCTCCTTCTTTTCATTCTACGTATTCTAATTTAGCCAAATCTGCCCTAAAGGCACATGACTCGTGTTGCTGAAAGAGCGACCGTCACAAACTTGCACCCTCATGGAGATCATATGGGAACCAAGCGAGTTTCGTGTGCGAGACTGCCGTAACGGGTGCCCACCTGATTGCAGGGAGTGCCATGGCCCGGCTGGTAACTTCCCTGGGCCCCAGCAATCTGCACCGGCTGCATCAGGGTGACGTCGTGGCGGTCCCCGAGGGCTTTGTGCTCGGAGTGCACAACGACGGCCAAGACAAGTTCCGGGCGCTGGGCGTGGCGGATCTCAGCAACACGCGGGGGAAAGGGGCGATGAACGCCTCGGTGAGATGAAAGCAAAGAGAAAAGGTTGCTAATTCAAACCACACGAGTAGAAAGTGTACTCTGCAGCTCAGTTCCAAGAATCTAGAACAAGGGCGAGGTGGCCGGGCTGCTTCAGGATAGCTCAAGTGTTGGCACACGAAGCTCGTGTGAACAAGCAAACTTACGGTCTTCCGAAATAAGCAGAGCGTTTCGGGTTGAATTTAGGCGCGAGCGACATTTAGTTAGATTGGATTGTATGCTCAAGCTGGCGGATGGAACGAGGAAAAGTGTTTTTCAAGTGGGCCACGTCCAAGTTCCGTTGACGACCTCCGGGGGTGACCTGCGAGCTGGTTGGAGCTTTCATAACCAAGATCTTGGGGTTGCGGGAGCATAAAACTTCTCCATTTTTGGCTCCGTTGTTTTCCGGTTATCAGGCGTATGCACCTTCTTCCTTCAGCTTGGTGACCATCGCAACTTTCTGCGCAGATCTTCTTCCTGTTCGGCAACCGCGAGGACGAGACTTTGGCGCCGGTTATCAACGGCTTCTCCAAGGACGTGCTCGCGGCCGCGTGGAACGTGGACGAGGCGACGGTGGAGAAGCTGCTGACCAGCCAGAAGGGCGCCGGCATCATCAAGGTCGAAAAGAAGGAGAGCGCGCGCGCGCCCGCGGAGCCGGAGCCCAACACGTTCTTCGGCGACTTCAGCTTCAATTTGGAGCACACGCAGGCGGAGGTGGTCACCCGCGGCGGGTCTCTCAACTTTGTGACCAAGTTCAAGCTGCCCATCCTCGAGACGATTGGCCTGAGTGCCGCGCACACGAAGCTGAAGCCGGTAAGAGAATGTCGTCTGAGGTCAAGAGAGATCGAGGAAAAGATGCCGTTTCATCGCTTTGCGTTTGCAAGCCCTCAGCGTCTCCCATCCTGTCGAAGGCAGCTGAATTTTCCAGGCTTCCCGGAATCACAATGGCGTTTTAAACCCGACGTATCTCACATCAAGCCGCGTCGAAGGCAAGAATCAAGGGTGTTATGCAATTTTCCGTTCGTATCTCAATCGCCATACCACAGAGCAATTGTTCATTTCCTGCCGTCGACTACCGTTCCGCCATCTCGACAGTTGTGGTATCGGCACGAACATGGAATCAAGATAGGACTCAGTCGTCGAACTTCACGATCAAAGGCGGGCAATTGAGCTGTCGTCACCACCTTGACGCAACCTTACACCTCCGCCTCCATCAGAGTCTCAAGTGGCGCTTCTAGTATTGGTTGATCTTATCCAAAGCCCTTGCAATTTCTGCTGAAGCACTCTTTCCATCTGCGCAGGACGCCCTGTTTGCTCCTACGTGGTCCGCGAACGCGCACCACATCGTGTACTTCACCCGGGGCAAAGGCCGCATCCAGGTGGCCGGGCCCGGGGGAAAGACCGTGCTCGACCGGGCGGTCGGAGAGGGCGACCTGGTTGTAATCCCCAAGCACTTCCCGGCCGCCAAGCTGGCTGCCCGGGCCGCCCCGCTGGAGTGGGTGGACGTCATGACCAGCCCCGCTCCGCTGTCGTTCTTCCTGGCGGGGGCCAACTCCGTGTACAAGGCCTTCCCCTTCGACGTCCTCGTGGCGGGTGAGCCGGCCGACCCGTCATCGATTACTGGACAAAAATGGTTGTGAATCAACTGCACTTGTAGCCGAGGATGGATGGTGTTACAACAGGTTAATCTGCCATTCTGGTCGGTTGGGAAGAAAATGCGGATCCAATAGGGAGGAATTGCAGAAGAGTTCTTCATTTGCGGGTTCGGGAGCTTCAACGGTTTCAGTGAAGGAAAGAAGTGTTAAAACATACCAGAGGATTTTAAAATCCTTTACTCTGCACCCTTTGATACCAGACTCCAGTTCTTCGATTTGTTCCTTTTAATAGGTATATCATGGGCTCTCAAACGAGGCGTCGAGGTAACGTGACAATTCCCAGTTCCTTACTTCTTTCCAATAGGCCAGATATTGTTCGCCTGCTGCAGGCTTCAACGTGGACCCCGAGGTCGAGAAGAAGGTGCTCCACGCGCGCGCCCACGAGGCCATGATCTTGACCCGCCCCAAGAAGAGCAGCGTGCTGTCGGCGGCGGACGTTGAGAAGGCGGCAAGCGACTTCTTCGATCACGCAGTCAAAGGGTTCTTCGATATGTAGACGCATGCAGGGAGAAGGTATGTACAGATCTAGATCTCGGGATGAGTAAGGTTTGCTCGTCCAACCCTTAAGTCGCTTTCGAAAGCGCCCTGGCGTTTGTTGAAGAGATTTTGAACACCATGAGAGTGGTAGTATCGACAATGGACGAGAGCTTTCGTGGGTGGTAAAATCCGTTTGTATACATGGTTTCCGCCCGAGTCATCAGCTCTCTGCTTGTATGGAGTACGAGCGTTTCTAATTTGAGGAGATCATTGCGCACGGATACAAACAATTGCGCTGCTGTGGGCAACTGGATAAGTTGGCAGATCAATCCGATGTCAGCGGTGGGTTGAGATGAGCTTCGGCTTAAATGATGAGCCGATGGTGATGTTCTAGCTTGAATTTACTTTTCATTTGAATTTCAAGTACTGTGCGCGCGGCATTGAATGATTGGGCCAAGCCTTTCAGTAAATGCATAACGCATACATTGAGAAGTCTCTTCAATATCGACTTGATGTGCACAACTTCAAATTATCGGGAATACTTCAGCCGTGCAAGTGTTGAAGACCGTCACTTCCGATCGTTTAATATCATGCGCATGCCAGGCCGGGAGATGATTCTGCCACGGCGGCAGCTGCGAGCTGATAACGTTCGTATACCAATTATTGATCGATCCAACATCCGCCTTGCCAGGCAATCGCGGTGTGATGATGGCAACGGTTTCTAAGTTCGATCCATATGCCATGGCGGCATGGGTGCACGTATGTACAATATCAAGTCACCGGCGGCCGGTGTACGTTGCAATGCAATTTGGTGAATCCAATTTTGATCGTTCTCATAACATACGCGGAGCTTCAGAGTTTATAACTTATTGTTTTGCACTGGCACGCTAACTTTGCACCCTGGACTCACCTATCTAAGCGGCGGCGCTAAGGCCGCTAATGCAACCGCCATGCACGGCTGCCAGTGGCCCGCCGACATGCCGATATATCAAGCAGGCACTGACGCGGCTCGTACTGGAGGCATGCATATGGGGTTCAATCAACTTACTAATGAACGCGATTCTGCGCCATGAGCGACCATGACGAATTATTGAACACACATGTGCTACTATACTTTGTCGTAAAGTATTTTGAGTACTGTACATATATATGCGCAGCAGACTCAGTGGGCGGCTCGCGCTGGCGTTTCAAGTTTTGTCGTCGGAGCACCGGCTCTCGCGAAACTACAAGTTCAACATAATCGTACATGCACGTACTGGGAAGATGAAGACGCATTTAACACTGGCTCAGTGCTCGTCCAATCAGGTTACTCGTAGAGCCGTGCGACAGCTGCCGTCATGTAGCCAGGAGCGCCAGACTTACACACACCCGAGCGGAGTCGGACCGAACTTAAAGAAGAGACCCTTTTCAACCGAATGGCGCCCCCCCTTGTAAGCTGCATCATCAAGACCAGTACTGCTATAATCAACAGCTTGCGCTTGCAACGTTGAAGATCGAATCATGAATCGACCTTGTTTTGCGCGAGTGGACCGTACCTGGCTGACGAGGTATTCTGAAGATCAATGTTGATCTTCAGGGTACTCACAAGTACGACGCAACGTTCGAGTCAATTCCACGCAAAGCTTTTGTTCTATGGCAAGGGACTGTACTAGAAACTTGGCACAAAGTCGGGATGTCCGACACGAACCTACGTTCATTCATGCTGGCAACTTTATGAAGGCCGGAACTGGTGTCTGTCTTTGCAGATCTGTTCCATCCAATGTTCCAACATCCACAATCTGCTTGTCATCGTTTGATTGTCTGAGACAAAGCTCTAAATGAGCCGCAGCTATTCCTAATCTATCAGGATCACTCCCGGTTCCCTGCAAGATGAAGAAAAGTCGGCTTATTCAATTAAGCAGACACTTTTGAATTGAGAAAGAAGTTCCAGCTTCAAAGTGCCAAAGCTGGCAGCAATGACGATGAGAACCAACATGATTTGCGACTCAGAAGATACGGTCGAAATGGTTCTATCGCCTGCTTCCAGCTTGCCAACACTCGTGCCATGCCAAGACAATGACTCTCGAAACAAGGCTCGTTAAGAGGGTCCTGCGCCTACTTTTGAGAGCTGGCGGCGGTGCCCTTTCTGGCCTTAGCAGGGGAAGCCGTGGCGGCCGGCGCTGGCGCCTGGAAATACGAGAGCCGGGATCAGGGGGGGCGACTCACTCTTTCTGATTTCAAGCACCTGTTTCTTGCCCGAGGACGGGCCCGGGGAAGCAGCCGCAGCCTGCCACAAACAGCGCAACGCTTTACTCGAGGGAATTACTTAAAGAAATGTGCTTCGCAAGGAGGACGATTCGACAACAGAGCAGTATAATCCTCACACGTCCGCCAGCACGAAAGCGTGAAGTGCGCTCTGATCAAGATGCACACGCGTTTGCAGCAGCAAGGAGGGGTCGTAAGAGACTGCAGCTCGGGCCTCCCTTGGGCCCACACAGTCTCTTCTCGCAACACTGATGGAGCTTCAAAGAAATTTGCAGCTTTCAAAAACACGAGTCCCCCGACGCTGATGAAATGCAAAGCCCAAATGGTAGAGCAACAAAAACGGGCTCGTCTCGCCCACGTGCATGACATACGAGGCCAGAATTTGCCCCTGGCGAGCCTCACAAGGTCCTTCTCGGGATTGGTCGCTAAGCAGGCCACGCTAGTCTTTACTCTGCGTTCGCAAGTCCGCAATCCGCTGACTCCGAGGGGAGCGCTTTGACCAAACCCAAGCACCCGGCCTTACGAACGGCACGGCGAAGAACGAGGGTCCTCAAAGGGGTATCAAACACTTCAGACGTTCAGAACGGGCCGTGCTTAGCCGCACGCGCTTACTCACCGGCGCACTCGGGCCTGCTTCTGTGCCGTTCTCGTCCACAAGCCACATGCTGAGCTCGTCCCACTCCATCTCCTCGGCATCGCCGTCGTCGTACTCCACCTGCGCATGCGCACCGCGGCTGACACGCGACCACAGACCCACCGCAATTGTCCTTAATTTGGCCTCGACTACCTCTTGAAGAAAGCGGCTCTCCAATCGACAGTGGAAGGCTTCAAGATTCGCGGCCACAAGAAGGAAGCCGTTTCAATGAAGGTCGTCGTCATTGACATGTGGAGGTCACAAAGCGGTGGAGATGTTCTCCTGGTCAATCACCCAAGATCGCTTTAGCGCAAGCTCGGCCCTGCGCTAAACACAAGAGAGCCGTTCCGATCCAACACTCACGCTTAGAACCGTACCTGTCCCCCGGTCGCACGTCCTGACGACTTTTCGATGCCAAGCAACGCTCCCGGAGCCAATGCCGTGCCTGCCTAGACTAGTCCGCTGGCCGGCCCCAGCTTGCGAGGGTTGTACGCTCACCTTGTAGTAGGCAACTTTCGGGTCGTATCCATTGACGTGTCCCGTGTAGTAGGCGCCAATGTCCTCAAACTTTTTGCGAACTCTGCGCCCAATCACGTTCCGACCCTGCCCCTCCGGAGCCGCAACACTGCACCCACCAGAACGCCCATGTCAGCGCGGAGTATATAACGCACCCGACTGAATAAGCATAAGAAGCGGGCTCGTCCACTTAAACGCAACGTCACCCATCAGAACGCCCGAAAACGGTAACAAGCTTATCCATCTGCTAGTAATGAGATTCACCCTCTGGGAAGAATGAGACAACGTCAAGCAACGAGAGACTTGGGTGTCCCTCTGTTTGTCATGAGCTTGCATGGTCCCGTCCGTCTGTAGGGATTTCTCCGCTGCCATGCAGCTGTTTGGACAATGAATCTCCCTCGAAAGACTTTCAGCAAAGACTGTTCGCGAGGCAATGGCGGCAGAGCCAGCTACGATTGACTTTTGACAGGCGCTCTACAAAGACGTTCCCCAGAGAGACAAGCCAAACAATGAACTTGTGAGACATCAACCGAACATCCATGGAGTTTGACGGCCAGTCGCAGCATTGTTGATAAGCCGCTCGAGATCCTTCACAGTGGGCGGAGAGGCCTCACTCTGAGCTCTTGGAGGCCGCTGCTTTCTTGGCCCTCGCCACCGGTTTCTTGGCTGCGGCGGCCGCCTCCCGCGCTTTGGGCGTCGCTACTGACACCCGCTTAGCAACGTTTCGCCCCTGCCCGGGCCCCCCAGTTGCAACCTGCTTGACGCCCACTGTCTGCTTCTCGGCCGGAGCTGCGCACCAAAGATGCAGAGTCGTGAGGGCCAGGCGAGCGGGTGGCGGCCTTGAAAGGTCGGCAGATTTCGTACTGGATCCGTTAGGAAACTTCGAGAGGAGGACTTGCATGCTCTAGGGCCAGATCAGTCGTGAGTATTGAAGCCTTCTGTGCCACAACATAAGCCTAAGGGGCGTCACCGTTCCACAGGTCTCACACTGCAAAACGTGCCAGACCCACTGGATTGTGAGCATCTGAAATTCCAACAATCCTCCCAGAATCGAACCCAGACACTGAAACCCATCTTGTTGTTCTACAGCCAGGCAGCCGCCCCCGAGTTCCTCACCTTCTACAGCCTTTGCCTTTTTCGCCGCAGGCGCCTTCGCCGGAGTTGCCTTGCGCTTGGCAGGAGACTTGGCCTCCGCGTTTGCTACTAGCTTGGACAGTTCCGCCCAGTCCACCTCCTCCGTATCCCCGTCCTCATATGTGACCTGCACAGCACGCGTCACGTAACTATAATCAGGGCATGCAAGAGGGAAAAGCCATCGACCAGGTTCATTCGGCAGAAAGGAGCCCGGCCAAAGGTAACAGGGCATGGGGGGGTGATGTGAGAGGACCAGAGGGAAACAGTGTCAGCTACGGCGGATATGGTTTGTCGCTGTTGATGGTTCTGTAGGGCCACCGCACCAACCGGCTATCAACTCAGTTCAATACCTTGGTGGAACGACCGTTTCCCTCCTTCGTGCAGGTACGATCAAGAGCTCACGCAGGGCATGGTTCTCCGCATACCAGCTGGTTGATCAAACAGAGGACCTGTGCTGTAGCTTGCCTCAAGGGAACATGGATCCGAAGAGTCTCCCCCCAAACCCAGGGGTAAATAGGAGCTTAAGTAATGGTCGCATCCCTTTTCTCAAGTTGAAGGTGTCTCCATTGCCTTCACCAGCTTCGGCCGTGAGTTCCAAGTGTATGTGCAGTTGACGTACGAACCCCGTCACCTTACCAGCTTGTCCTTTTTAAGAGTTTTGAGGGTGAAAACCAGGGGGAAGAAGTGAACCGCGCCCGCTTTACTGACCTTGTACCACTTCTCCGCAGGGTCGTAGTTCTCCACTGTGCCTGAGAAGAACTTGTTACCAAACTTTTTTCGCACCGGCTTCCCCACAACCTCCTGGCCAGGCCCGTCGTTAGCTGCAATACGAGCCAGAGATTAGACTTGTCTATTGTGTACAGTGTCTGCGGTAATGCAAAAGCTGAGACTTCTTTGCAATTGTGGAAGACATTTTCTCATTTTGTCTGGAACCAATTGCTTCAGTTCCCCCTGGCAAGATGGCCAGTGGTTCCGCCGCAGACCTCTGCGGTGGCCTTGAGCTACCAAGTTCATGCCAGTATAGAACCACTGACTGCTGACCCGATACAACCTGCTCAAAGTATTGTCAGTGCAGAGAACCTTCTCTCCATGAACAGGTAGCTGGAAAGCGAAGCCGAGAATCAACAGGGGGGTGGACGCGATAGGCTGTCCTTACCGGCTGCCCCGCCCGCCATATGGTTTGGTAGGGCCTGGAGGAACAGGAGAGTAAAAACAAGGCTTTAAATACCTTTTGGCAAGGGACCATGATTCCAAATCACCTCCGCAAACTCTCCCTTGTGTGCAGGAAGTAAGTAACTCTGGTGAGAACAGTTGCTGATGCCACTAAGCCACGTAACGGGGCATTCAAGACACAAGGGACCACAGCTCGAACGTGGGGCACAAAACAATCACGTCTCAAAGTTTCTTCACAGCCAGGCGCCTGATGTGGGTAGGTAACTATGTTTCCTGCAAGCTTGATAATTTGTGCAAGAGCAGATGCAGAGATCGCATCATCAAAGACGGATTCTTCCATCCTTTTGTTTATTACCCAATGAATATCAACTGTCCAGTGTTTTTAGCCTGATGGAGTATTTCCACAATTGGCCTTACACTTCAAGCTCCATTCTTGAAAGCAGCCACAATCAACCATGATGAAACAATTCATTTCACATTGGCGGTGGTAAATCCCCATTGCTTCAAAACATTCCAGGGTATAGAACCCCCCACCATGCGAAGCTCCTTCGCTGCCCCTCCGCTGGACGTCCAACTAGGATGAGCCACTCCAAAAGAGCAGCAGAGAGAAGAGGACAAGGCTTTTATGCATTCAACCTTCTCCCTAGTGGTGCCGCATTGCTTGGGTAAATGTCTGCCAATCCATATTGACAAACAAGTGCTGACATAGTTGAAAGGGCAAGCCGCATTGATCAGTTACCTGCACGCCAGGGCCGTGCTTCCCTGCTCCAACGCCCCAGCTTTTGCTTGCCTGATGGTACTCAAGCAGACAATCTAATGAATGTGCCTCCACTTGTTTGCTGATCGGTATGCGTTGATTACCAGCAATCACAGCAGCAGAAACTCAATGAAACACAAGGTAGTAGCGGAGAAAGAACAGGATGATACTCCTGAAACAACCTCGAATATGGTGATTGTAAAGAGGAATCTCAGCAAAGAAGACGCTTTGTCCTGTGCGTCTGAATT
>DF237701.1:1114-36342 GCA_000708835.1 Klebsormidium nitens | reverse complement strand
GAGACCTATGGTATGAAATAATACCTGACATGAGATTTCAGCTGGACAGGACTCGGACCTCGTGGGACAATGAGAAGGTTTCGGTACGTACTTTGAACATGAGGCCAATTTGAGAGACACGTTTTGCCATGCTGAACTAGGTTGGCGAAGACTCGGACGACGATGTCTCGACTCTTGCATGCCAGGCCCGGTTCAAAATCCCGACCCCGGCGGCCGCGGCCGCGATGCATGAGATCTGCCGCGGGCCGCGGAGCTGCCGCGCGAGTCGGACGGATGCGTCGCGCATAGCTATGGCATCAGTGGTGCGCCGGTTATCGTTATTGTACGTTATTATTTAATTGTAATTGGGGCAGCATTCATGATGCAACGGGCGTAGGACCTAGCTACGTCTAGGAGCTATATCACTAGGTCAGCTGCATCTGGCGTGCCAGCACGCCAACGTACCACGGGCGTACCACATACTATGATCAAATATCTGGTTTGTGATTGCAGAAATATCGATTGGTGAGCCCGGCCCAAGCCGAGACGTTGTCGCCGCGCCGAGTATACAGCATTTCAAGTTTCATTGTGTTCCGATGTCGGACCATCATTACCGGTCGCGCGGGCAGGCTGCGACGCGGTGGCGGCTATAAGAGGTTTCAGATCATGCGCTCATATATGGGAGGATCGCCATATAGGCCCAGCAGCACATCGGTGCCGCAACCGTCTGGCCTATATAGTTCAACTGTGAAGGACGCTGGCATGCCATGAAGATGTACTAAGGGCCTACAACCATGGTGCAATGATGCATACGCACGCATGCTAGTTGGATGGATCGGGCCGGCCGGAGGAGATTGGATCAATCACGTCAAATAAACATGTTGAAACTTCAAAGTTAATTAGCTCATGGTAATTACAGTACTTCTTGTGCATAACGAGATTTGTGATATGACTTGGCCAACTTGAGTTCAGTGAGTCTTGGTTAGATTTGCATGCAAGTGAGCCATGTGCCAGCGCCGAAAATTGGGCTAGTACTACTAGCGTTTCCCGCGGTAATTTCGAAGCCAACTATGGCCATAGTTGTGCTCGACGCCGCGGGCGGCACATGTTGGGCACGAGCAAGTCATGTACTAATTGATGCAGCCATCAAAGGACTTCCGCGTCGACCAGCTTTTTGCCTGCCAACTTTTCGATGCATGCAGGATCCGATCGAGCTTGTGGACTCTGCAGTCACGTGAACCATGATATACCCTAACGATTGATTGCGGAGTACATACAAAGCTACCCCCTAATCGTGCTTGCAAACCGCGATGTTGGACTTGATCTAGCTTGCCGAGTGTATGGTAATCCATGATGACCTGACGATTGAATGGAGGAGTACAACGTCGCCCCTCAATACTACTTGCAATTCTGCAAATCACAATGATCAACAAAGATCGTCTGGGCTCCAGGATGATGGGCGTGTCGTTCTTGCTCACGTTCATTTCTTGGACCAGCAAAGCAGATATCTATGAAACTTCCACGACTGCTCATAAACAACAAGTCTCCGCATTTGCGCCTAGCTTTCTAATAGCTTTCCAGCCTCTCCCTGAGGCTCACCGAACCCTCCTCCCCCTGGGGTCAGGATCTGCAAACGGTCTCCTGCTTGGACTCGGATCGTATTCTTTCCTGCAGCCAGCGAAGAGAACCACATGAGCGGATGCCGAGGGAACTTGAGGAGCCCCCGCACATGGCAGCAAACCGTTGAAAGACCAACGCTTAGCAGATCAGCGGTTCGAACAAAACGGTAACGATGTAAAGATGGTGTGAAAAGTCCCAAGGCTTCTCAAGGGTCCCCCAAAAATTTCCCTTGATATACTTTACTGGATCCTTTTAGACACGCCGCCAACGACCACTGGCTAGCCACCCAGCTGCCCCGGAACTTCCGAGAGGGGACTGCGAGCCCCTTAACTTGTCCCGGAATCTCTCTCCGAAGGTTCAATGCCGATAAATACTCGCCAACCAGCCTTCTTGATCCTTCCCGAGACCTTTCGAGGCTTACCGAGGTCGAATCGCCTCTCAAGGTGCCCCGACAGTCTCTGATACTTACCCGGAACTTCCGAAAGGCGACTAAGAGCTTACTATCTCATCTCTTTCCGAAGCTCCAAAGCCGAGGAACACTCACCAACCATCCTTCTTAATCCTACTCGAGATCATTGTATGATCGCCTCTAAACTTTCCCCCAACACTCTCTGATGCTTCCCCACAACCTTCAAGAGGCGACTACGAGCTTGCTATCTCGTCGCGAATTACCGAAGACTCACCTCCGATGAACACCCGCCGGCCGTCCTGTTTGAGCAACATGTTGCTCCCCCGCGCGCCGTCGCTACCACCCAACAGCCCGTGCGGCGCATGCACGCGTCGCTCTGATAAGATGCTAACCTGCGCGAACAAAAGCACCCTCGTTTTAGCTTCGCTTAGTGGAGTAGTCTTGTCCTTGGTCCGTATTCTTGCAAGTTTGAAGGGGATGGGAAGATTCTTCCCCGCCGTTTGCCCCAGCCTAGCAATCTGTGAACGGGCGTCTCGGATGGGATACTGACCTGCCTCACAAAAGCACATTCTTTTTAGGTTCCCCTGATCTTGTTTTACAGACACATCTTGCAGAACTAAAAGAAATGAAAACAATATTCCCCGAAGTCGCTCCCGCTCAGCAGCTCGTGCGGCGCGTGCACGCGTCGCTCTGATAAGATGCTGACCTGCCACAGGAAAACAGGCTCCCTTTTAGTTTGAACTCCGTAACATGGTATTTTTGCTCGAACCGTATCCTCCGAGGAAGTAAAGAATGAGAAGGAAGGTTCTCTGCGCAAAATCCCGCCCAGCAGCCCGTGCGGCGTGTGCACCCCCCGCCAAACTGCTAACCTGCGCACGAAAGCACACTCGTTATAGCGCCCTTCAAGTGAGCTGATCTTGATTTTCTCCATCTTGGACTTGCAAAGAAAGAGAACAGGATTCTCCCGCCGTCGCTCCCGCTCAGCAACCTGTGCACGGGCCGCTCGAACGAGCTGCTGAGCTGCCGCAGAGAAACTCGCTTTTTGCTTTTCTTGAATGACACGACACTTTCCTCGTACCGCATTCTTACGGAACTTAAAGGGAATGAAAATACCTTACTTTGCCAGCCCGGCGGCGCATGGACTCGCCCTGACATAACAATCACTTGCAGCAAGAACGAACACAACCGTGTAAATCCCCTACATCTATAACGCTCCGTAGTAAAAACCTTTTCGATCCGCGTTTGCATCTTGGTGCGGTTGCGTACCACCTCGTTTCGAGAAATGAGGTTCGACTGCATGTCAGGTCTGCTCACCGTCACGGGTTTCCTGAACTCGATGTCTCGCTCGATGCCGTCTCCCCCCCGGTGCTCCCCCGCGCCGCCGCTGCCCTCTCGCAGACCGAAACGGTGCAGAAGCACCTGAGGCAAAATCGAACACGACAAAGTTATCCATATGATTCAGCAAATCTGGTTATGCGAGTCAACTTTTGCGAAAGACCGCCGACAGTTTTACAGAAACGCCGCCAGGCACAGTCTGCTAGATTGAGTCCGGCGCGGTATTGATAACACCTTCTGTAGAGCACTTTTGACCGGCGAAAGAACATGCACAGGCACGCAAGGTTGCGGTAGAAGGAACAATGGAGCAAGATAAACGATCATTTACACAGGAGCGGGGTAATGAATGCCATGAAATGGCTCGAAGAGGTTCCCAGGAAGAGAACGTCTTCAAATGCAGGCGCGGCGAGCCGGGCTCAGGGCGGCGTACCAGGCACCGGTACGCTTGATCAAATGCGGCATACCAAAGAATCCAGAATCCAGAAGAAAGGATGATTAAAAAGTAAAAATACAACACTGCAATGTTAAATGCGGCAAGCTGGGCCCGGAGACACCTACCGGGTAGCGGCGCTCGAAGATTTCCGGGTCGGTGATGCGCGTGTTGGTCATGTGGACTTGCACGCCGCTCGTGCCGTCCCACGTGGGCCCCGCGCCGCAGCCGCCGCCGATTGTCTCGTAGTAGCCGAACGTGTTGTCGCCGAACGTGAGGTTGTTCATGCACCTGGAAAGTGGTTATATTAAGCAGGATTCCGGAAGCGATCGCTTTCGCAGTCGAGCAACTTAGCAAATCTGTTTTAGCAGGATTCCTGAAACCGTCGCAATCAAAGTGTAAGCAGACAATCCAAGAAGGGGCATGAGTCTGTTCTGTCACTTTGTCAGATAACCCTTGAGACCCGTAATCACACCCCTGTAGGCATAAGTGCGTCGGGAGTGCGGTCGGCACGATGTCAGCGAGCCGAACAGAGGGATGGGTCTTCGCACAACGGCTTTTGTGTTTGACGAGGCTCTACTTTGATTTGTGAACATGGACGGCGCCACCCACTCAACAATGAGGGGCACGCGCTTATGCCCGGAATAACTTCGGCACATCAAAAGCGGCAGAAAGAACGCAGTTCGTATAAAACGCAGAGACTCCTGTTACCTGCACAGCGATTCTAAAACCTACGCTTCAGAAGCCAGCCTAACCCTCCGTGGCAAACAGGACCTTGGACACGTCAGGACGCACCGAATCCTGGTTTTCGCTAACCCAAAATCACCGAAACCTCAGAACTCACCCCTGGGAGCACGCGCACGCCTGGAACGCCGTTAGCACGACGTCCGTGATGCGCTGTGACGTCAGCACGTTGCCGCCCACGACGGCGGCCTTGTCGCTGGGCGAGAGGAAGCACCCGGGGGGGATCTTGATGGTCACCGGGCCCAGGCAGCCCTGGTTCAACGGGATGTCGATGTCCACCTGGCAAGACAAGAGCAGGACACGTGGCACTTTTAAATTTTGAATCGGGGGGGATGTCTATAATTATCAGGCCCAACATGAAGCAGCCCGGGTTCAAGATTGTCTACGTGGCGAGCTGACTGCGGGGCACGCGGCACCTTTCGAGATGTCTACTAGGTCAGAATGGAGAAGCGTCCCTTCTACTTGGGCTACACTTCTTCGGTTGGAAAGCCGGGACGTCCTCAGCAACGTAAACGATTCGATTCGTTTCAGGATCCAAGATGGATCCTGAGATTGTTTGAACATCACCGCAGCGGAATCGAGAGGGCCGAAAAAAGCGAGAATGGACTCACCAGGCAGCGGACGCAGTAGATAACGGCAGCTGCAGTAACCGCCTCGGGGGCGTTCCAGTTGCCGTACACCTGCGCGCGCGGTGCTGACGTCAGCGTGGACGTCACGGCTTTGAAGAGGGCGTTGGAGAACCGATCCCGTTTCCAGCGACCAGATCTTGCCCCAGGACGCAAGATTGGCCGCCGGAAAAGATTTTCCAGGATGGGATGTGGGCCGTCGGATGGCTTTTTTTCCTCAGGACTGAGATGCATGAGATCGGAATCTTAAAATTTTACGCCCTTCTTTAAGTGTTGGCGTAAGGCTAGGATGGGGCCTTGAGGCTTGGAGATGAATGTAAGTACCCGCCCTGAACCGGCACTCATAATGACTGCCCGCAAACACTAATTTATCCGAGATACCGCAAGTAAACATGGCCAGATAAGTTCATCGCTGTCAGAAAGCAGAAAGCGGAGCGTTGTCTAAAATGATGGGTTTATGTCGACCCCTGGCAATCATCCCATGTGCATTATTTTCGCTGATGCGGACCCGAAGAAGAGGGAGTAGAGTTAATAGCGTCAATTCTTCTCTTCAAACTCGCAACATAGTCGATATCAGCCAGAACAAGACCAAAGAATGTCTTCCAAACAGAAGTCGCTGTACGAGTTTCTATTCAATTCTATCTTAAAGCAAGACTCACAAGGATTCAGTGAGGACTCCCAACATTGGGCTGATTCCCTCTAAGAAGGTCTCGGCTATTTTTGAGAACAAGCACAAGAAAGCAGTGCCCCACCTCTGGGCTTGTCCCCTCGAAGTCAAACTCCGCTTCGCCCTTTTCTCCATCGATCGTCAGCTTGAGGGCGATCGTGGAGCCGTCGTCCATGTAATCCCGCGCGCGTAGCACCACCTCGTTTTCCCCAGTCCGCTCCACAAAGCCTTGATCAGCGACGCGCTTCACCACGCCCTTGAGCATCTCCCGAACCGCTTGCTCCGCATTCTCCTGCAATTGAAAACTAATATGGTCTGCAAACCAAAGATTACATTGACAAGGTGTTTTCGTGATTTGAGGACTTTACTTTGCGAAGCGCTGATCAGCGACGCGCTTCACCACGCCCTTGAGCATCTCCCGAACCGCTTGCTCCGCGTTCTCCTACAGGTTCGAAAGAAATCAGTGGATGACCGGAACTTCAGCGTACGTGCAGAGAACAAGGGTAGCCAGCGGTTCAGAAGAGATGGCCTAGACATCCGGAGGTACGCTCCACGAAGCCCTGATTGGTGACACGCTATACCGTGCTCTGGAACGGCCCCCTCCGCGTTCCCCTGCATTTGAAGTACGTAGAGTCGGCAGACCTAGCATTAGACAAACAAAATTTCGTTTCTGGAGACTCGATGTGAAACCGCTGGCACTTCTCAAACGGCCTTCTTCGTTTTCTCCTGCACGTTGGAAGATTTCATCACCAAGCTTGGATCATCGGGAGCAAGTGATCAGCTCCTAGAGTTGGCAGGTTTGAGTTAGAGCCTTCCCTTCCATACGACCCTCTTGAGCAACACTTTCAGCGCCTGGGGTGCGTGCTAATATCCGCTGCTTAAAACCGACAGCAATCTATAACCGCTCTTCTCAGCCCCGCTAGAGCAGCAGGGAGTCCTCTTCTGCCCACATCTAGTCACAAAGGCTTCTCGATGAGCAACCATATCAATCCCGGAAAAGAAGGTTGGCAAGACCAATATGACAACCTTCACCTGCACTGCCATGATAAAAACGAAGCAAAGTCAACGGCAAAAAGAGGAAAAGGCGAGAACCGGAAGTGCCCCCCAATGGCAGCCTGCTTCGCTCTCGCCGAAGCCTTTGCTGCCCGTCTCTGCATCCCTGCATTCAATTAAATATTGGGCACCAGTAGAAAGGATTGACTCTAGTAGACTGACCTGTACATAGCGCATGTACGCCTGTACCACATCCAGCCCGTACTGGTTGATCAGCTCTCCGATGAGGGAGATACCCCGCTGGTTGGCCGCCACCTGCCGAACGGAAGATCGCCCGTATCAATCTTGCAGAACGCCCGCTATGGGGCATGAAAGCGAAAGGGCGGCCGCAGTGCTCCTGGAACTCGCTTGGCAGGATACTTGCCAGTTTTCGCTTTGTAGGTTTTCACTTGTAAATTTCCACTTATATGCGTTTTACTTTCGAGAACTTGCATGAAAACCGTCGATCGGAGATGGCGTTTCCAGAAAGCAGCCCCCTTGTAACGACTCTGATGAAGCGGCCAGAAAGAACACCATTTAGGAGCGCTTGTATTACACTTCAGTAATTCAGCAATTTTTAAAGCTTGCACTGAGTTCTCGATCGGATCTGAAACCAGAAGCAGGTTTTCGTGGGCATCTAGAGAACGGCGCTTGCCTGCGCGCGCAGGTCCGAGAGGTTGTCCTCCACCTTCCGGGACCCGGGGATGACGACATCCTTGCCGTCTTCGTCCGCCTCTTCGCTCTTGGTCTTTGCCGTCAGTATCGCACAGATGCCCTCCTCCTGGACACGTGGCAAGCAACCGTCCTTATCGCGATTTACGGGAGGATACAACCGTCAAAATCCGAGGTCGGGAAACGAGATAGAGAGTCTGTCTGTGAATTGGTATCACGCAGTACGCAAACTGGCCTGTGTTAATTTCTACTGCCCACCTTGAGACGGGAATGCGAAGAAGAAAGACAAAAGGTCCGAGGCTGACACAAACGTCACTTGATAGCAAAGTTTGTAATGTCAAAGGACACCATTCCGGACGAATCCCGTCCTCGTAGGAAAACTTGGCAGAAGACAGCCTCGAAAATATCACAAGAGCAACATCTCGACAGGCAGTACAAAGGCGAAAAGTGCCCGAGACTTAACAAAGGCAGGAAAGAGTAGCCTTACAAGGCTCCGAATGCGGGGTCGCTGCCACTCAAGGGACACGTGAAAAGCTACGCAGAGGATCCAAAACTAACGATCAACCCAGCAATCTGATTTCAGAGCTGATCTTCGAAAAGGGAACAGACACAGGTCCGAAATACAACGTCAGTAGACTTGCCTGGAAGACCCCGTTCTCGACGAGCTTGAAGGCCTTGATCGCGGCACCTTCCTCGTAGATGAATTTGGAGAATGGCGGCATGCTGCAAGAAACGGATTAAAGAGCGGAATGAGGTCCGGCAAATTTTGTCCAACCTGTGCAACTGAATAAGATCGCTCAACAAGAAAAAATTCTTTAAGCGCAGTGATGCCACATACAAAGCTGCACAAAAGAATACTGCTTGGATCAAAGTATGTGACCCGCAAACAGATACCCGTTGGTCGGGGCATACGCTGAGACCGTACCAAAAGGAGGTGCAACCAAAATGCGGGAAGTGAGTCTACGGCAGGGCGCGCAGTTGTTGAAGGGGACACAGCAGGCCAGAAGAAGCTGATGAAATGTGCAGGATGCAGAGTGAATGATCATCAACAAGGTTTTGTTGACCATCAAGGAAAAACGTAGGACTCGAAAAGACGACCCGAGGTAGAAGAAAAGCCCATCGGCTATGGCGCAGGGCATCCCTTATAAAACTACCCACCTGCCCGGGGTGATCCCCCCAATCTCCGCATGGTGGCCTCGGCTGGCCACGAAGAACACCAGCTTCCCGTCTTGGAACACCTGCATGACGTCAGCGTGAAGGAATTATCGTCTGGGCAACGTCTGCTTTGCAAAAAATCGATCCTTGATTGGAGCCTTCAAGTACGAAGTAAGTGCGTCGTTGTGAAGATTCCGGTTCGGAGTCGCGTTTTAGCTGGTACGAATCACGTTTGTCAGACCGTTTCCGGCCTCTGTCTTTCGTCGGCTTCTTCGCTTTATGAAGCGTTTGTGTAGCACAGCGCTTTCTGTTTGCTAGCGGAACGCACCATGAACAACGGAACGGGAAGAAGCAAGAACGGACAACCAGACGGATGCCTAAGGGAGCAAGACACTCTCGTTGCAAGTCTTCTCACTGAGGGGTCTCCCGTATCTCAAGACCGCTACGAAGCCTGCTTCATCAACCCCTAACTTGATTCTATGTTGCAACGCCCTCCCGTCTTTTTGGCAAGCTTTGCTAAACGTTCCAGCCGGCTTTGCTTGTCAAGTGTCCAATCATCCTTTGCTACGACAAGAAGTCTCATAGAGGACCAAACCCTCTGCTTTGCGGTTGGCTAGCAGCGAACGGATGAAAAGAAGTCTCGCAAAGGGAGGCTGAGGTGACGTCACACTTACGGGCGTGACGACCGTAATGTCTGGCAGATGGCTGCCACCTGCCGTGGGGTGATTGGTCACCAGGACATCACCGTCGTGCAGATTGTCGCCCCTGAAAGGAAACAACGGCAGCGCGCTCTAGTAAGGCGCACGTTTTAGGGAATGATCGGGAAGGACTTTGTGCCGGGCAGCACAATTGTGAGTTCGAAATCTGGGGTGGACGCAGAATATTCTGTGTCTGTTCAATTAGGATTGAGCTTGTTACCGGGGCAACCTCTGGTTTCAGCAGGATTGCCATTCAAAGACGCCTTCGAGCATACTGGGCCTCTGCAGTGGCGCAAACCTTGATAGCAATCTGTTTTTGGGATGAACACCATCAAGCTATGCAGGGGGAAAATTTAAGTGCGTGTAATGAAAGGCAGGGGCATCGTAGAAAACTTCACGCCACAGAAAACGATCATCGGTGCTACTTACGTCATTAAAGCTCCTGCCGATAAGGACGAATGTACCGCTCGTATGGAAGAAGGAAGCGGTTGCGATCCACGAACTCAAGCACTTTCGGATTTTTTACCAGAAAAGAATGTGATCCAAGACGATGTCGATAGAAGAATTTACCAGTGGCTCTTTTGCCACCGCACGGTGTTGGACATGGCCCCTAGATGGACCGGTACGTGGGGCGCGTTTGCGACGAGGCCGCCGTCGGGGCTGAAGAGCGCGCACGAAAAGTCGAGGCGCTCCTGCAGACGCGGGTAAGAGTGGTTCGGGAATATCTGGCCAGGTGTTTTGCGAGAAAGCTGTTCTCCCGGGGCGCTTCAGCAGGGCGGGAGAACAGCACGGGGCGGGAGAACAGCAGGGCTTTGGTGGTTGGACAAAGAAGAGGCCAGGTGGTGCCTCTTGTGTATCAGACTAGTCATTGCCTGCATGATGATTGCGTGCTGAGCGAAAACCCCTTGAATACCTTGAAACCTCATCAAAACCTTGCAAGAAATGATTCATCACCGTGACGTCATTCACAGAACACTGCAGGGAATTGCGCCATATGTGTTGCGATGACACGTAGCGGTTTGTACGTATGTCACTCTTTCTTACGCACATTGTAGAACTTAAAACACGCAGACTACGGGATGGTGTTTCTACAAAACCGTACAACCTCACATTGATATTCGCGCTGATGGATGTCCGCTGAAGAGTCCCCCTATCTGTTCGGCAACGCCCGTATAGTGATTGTCGAAGGTGCTCACCTTCTTCGCAGCAGAATCTTAGTTCCAAAGCACAAAGAGTCTAAAATGTTGCCTACACGAACAGTCAAGAACCTGACCTTGATGTTCGTGCTGATCGACGTCCGCTGCAACGTCCGCCCCATCTGTTCCGCAATGCCCATGAACCGGTTGTTAAAGATGCTGAGCTGGACAACGTCCAGCTCTGTGCCGACCGACCGACCACTAACCCCCGCGCTAACCGAACTCTGACCCGCCTTTTCTTCCTGGTTGGAAGTCGTTCCGCTTCCGGTGTCCGGTTGGGCTGGGGGTCGTTCCGGTTCCGAGGTGTGGGTTCCGGCTGCCGGAATGGGCCCGACGTCAATCCGGATGTTGCCGTACTTTGTGACGGCGGCACTTGAGCCTGGTTCCACCAGGATCTGTTGGGCGGGAGAGCTCAGTGTGAATGCCCTCGAAGCGCAGGGTAAAAGCGCTATCAAGTTCGACAAAAGACATGCTTGACCTTGATGGTCATGCATACCTGAAAAGCTTTCAACTTTGCGAAGACGTCTCAAAGGAGAAAAAGGACTTGACGCGTCCATTGGAGTGAACCAGACACGACTGTAGATCACAGTCTACACCGGGGGGAATACAAAGGTCACTGAGCGTCAATGCTCGTTCCACATGCGTGCTTAAAGTGCCTTCTTAATTTGCTCTTCCGTCAAATCAGGTATCTAAGCAGATCCAAAATACCAAATTTAAAGTCCTCCAGAGTCCGACTCCAATTCATGCACTGGCAGGCACAGAGCTCATGACAAGGAGCAGGAAACGATCATAAGATTTGGAGCAGACAGCCAGGATAAGAAAAGGAGTGCTGAGCGAGGTAAGAAACAAATTGACGATTGAACAAGTCGGCATTCGGCGAGCTCACAGTGCTGTTCCCGTTCATGATGACGACGGGCCCTTCGAATGTGTGGCCGCCCTGTAGCTTGTTCAGCATGTAAACCTGCGCCACGTCAGCACCACGTCAGCACATGCTCTCATCCGCCGGATTGCGGATGATTGCGGAGCCTAGATGCTCTGTGACAAGGAGAGAATCAAAGCCGGCTACGTCCGGTCGCTCAACAGCTTATCGCAAGCGTAGGGCAGGCGCTTGCAAAGACGCAAATACTTTATGTTAGCGGAGTATGACTCATCGCGCAACTCCGAGGAAATATTTCTAGGTATCGAAAAGGCCAGACTTCACTAAGATGACTCCCAGAGCATCCTGACAGTACCCACATCGACTACAGAGTGGAGCGCAAGGTCATCGTCGAGAAAGATCGCCGCAGGCAGATTGCGATCACCTGGGGCATTCTCCTTTTACAATTCAACTCAAGCAGCGGACTCTGCATGATTGGGGAAAATTAACCGAGCACTTATTCCTGCGCACAGTCACCGAGGGGGTGGCCGGGTGATCTCACCGGGGTATCGTGCCAACCGCTCTCGAAGTAGCACCGCGCCTTGTTCGGCTCCGCTTCGGGAGGCCCGCCCGCTTCCGCAATCTCCTGCTGCCTGCACACCGAAGAAGGATTCTGCTTATAGAGATCTACTGGCGCTTCTCGTTCCCGCACTGCCCCTCGATGTTCCTCAGCTCCACTGCCTTTTGCGCTTCAAAGCGATTGGGGTTTGCGACTGCAATCTGATTCAGAGAGTCCAGCAATGTCACTCCATAAAGTTGAATCTCTGAAAAATGGAGCTTACTAGATGTATCGGCCGATCAGAACCGCAACTTACGGACTAGTCTGATCTGGCAGTCAAGAAATGATGCAGGTATATCCTGGATTTCGCTGAAAGGACCGACTCAGAAGGCCCGTTCCCAGGTATCTGGCTTTCTTTATGGAATCTGGCACGGAGTTCCCTTTTGCGGCTTGATGGCCCATACTTACATCCGAAAATAGCCGACACCGAAGAGGTGCCCATTAGAGGGGTATTGTTAGCGTCAATTGGTGGCGCTTCTATCGACCGTTGGTGTCCGCAACTTACCGTAGGATGTTCGTCCGTCCGGTGCCGTGTACCCGGACGTCGTCCACGAGAACGGAACGGCCCCGCAGCTCAAAGCCGTACCTGCAGGAAACGTGATTAGACTGGTGTTGGTGTGGTCATGTAGCTAGACGACTTTCGCAGCGCTTAGTTCAAGACTCTGTCAAGTCTTCAGATCACCGCTGCAAACGCTATCTTGTTGCGCTGCGAGACCGTTCAGAATGGCTGCTTCAATCGAGACCGTCCAGAATGGCTGCTTCAATCTAGACCGTGAGATGGTGCAAGTTCTTGGTGAGAATCAGCACTCATCAACGACATTTTGCACTGCACCTCGATTTCTTATGAGCGGACGCTCAGCATCTTCTGGCTCGACAACCGCGATTGGCGCTACTCAAAAGCCTGTTCGCGACGCACCAAGAGAACATTGCAGAAACTACTGGCCTTCCCCTTTCACCAAAGCAAAGGCAACTCAATCTTTCCGTCTCGCTGTAGACATTTTTCTCGGAGAGAGAGGCGTCCCGAGGGCAGCGCTATGCTTGCCGGCTGGGGAGGGCGACCAAAAAAAGAGACTGGTGCCAACCATGACTTCTGTCAAGGCATATTCGCCTTCAAATGGGCGTTTATTGCGCTTGCGATTGCGATGTTGACCGATCCAAAGGGTGGGGGCTGACCCGTCTGACAGCTGATCCGGGAAGCGTAAAGTCCCTGCCTTACCTCCGGCTATGTGTATGTTAACATTTGACAGCTGAGTTAGGTAGCATGGATTTCACTTTCTTGATACCGGCCGTTTGAACCGTAAACCGTCCCAGAGTTCACCAGGAGTGCACAGAAAGCGGACCACTCACTCTCGCTTGAACTGTTCAACAAAGGCACGCTCGTAATCTTGGCTGCCGTCCTTGGGCGGGAGCACCATGATCGACGTGTCCGTACCCTGCAAACAACGGTTCGTACCGCTCAGACTTCCGCAGCTTCAGAGGGGCAACCCACAGAGCATCTGAGGAGTTGTCGGGCACAAGCAGACCCGTTTATTCTGGGCCGACCCACTGAGACGGTCCGTCAATGATTGCCAGTCCGCATGATTGCAACCTTAGATTCTAAAATCCTAAACGGAGTTGGTAGCTTAACAAGTTGCTCCAACTCAGCGGCCGACTTTCGTTAACGTCCTTATTACCAGCATTACGCTGCCGGACTGCATTACGCTGCCGGACTTTACTTCCTTGATGTTCTGCACTGTGAGCCCTGACTGCAAGCCCTGAAACGCAAAACTTTTACAAATATCTAAATATCCAATCAGCTCATCCGCAGACTTCGGCAAAGCCCAGCCGAGGCACCCGCTCCGCTCAGAACCCTACGACCCCAATTTGGGTTGCAAGATCTAGTTATTAAAACCCACGACCCCCATAACGGTTATGCAAAACCCGGTACCAACCCACCTCGTACCGCAGGTTCAGCAGCAGGTCCGTCTCGATGTCCTTCTCGCCAAAGCCCTGCCGCCGCAGGTCGCTCTTAACCCGCTCCTCTAACCGCGCCCCCCGCTCCTTGATCTCCGACAAGCTGGCGTCAGAGTACGTCAGCTTGGTGGGCTCTTGCGCCTCAGAGATGACGTCAGCAAGGCCCATGCCGTAGGCGCTCAGGATGCCGGCGTAGCGGTGGACCAGCACGGTGCCTGACAGGAGACTTTCAGGGCATCTGAATACTGTTGGCGGTTGGAGCTACTTTGCTTCGAGATGCGGGGATGCTTGGAGACAACCTCAGCAAAGTCCATAGCGTAAGTGCTGGCAAGGTCGGCACAGGGGTGGACGCGGAGCTGGAACGAAGATGTTTTCGTAGATCGCGACTGCATGATTTGGGCATAGGAAGCTCAAGAGTGCTTGCCAGTGCAAAGCGAAACCTCTCGAAAGGATCCGAAGATGGAACAGATGGAAATACACGACCAAGGAAAAGGGCGGAAAGGGTCTATCTTAGAAGTACATGGAAGTTCTGGGGAGCGAGGGCACTCACGCATCTTGAGAGCGCGTGCAATAGCGCACGCATGCTGCGGCCCCGCACCACCGAAGCAGGCGAGCACGTGCTGGCTCGTATCGTGGCCTTTCATTTCCGTCAGCTGCAGAAGATTGTAAGTGCGCTCGGTCGTTCACTATTCAACCAATCACTGCATACAGAGGCTCGCCAAGCAATGACGCCAACGAATCTGACAATCTACCAAGCATGCCAGAATGATATCGCTCGTGACTTAGAGCTTGTTCCTCATCAGAACATTGAAGGCAAAACTATCATTCTACAGTGACCACGTCACTCACCTGTCGAATTGGTCGGCACATCGCTTCATTCGCCACGTTCAAGAAGCCTAGCGCGACTTCTTCCTCGCTCATTGGCTCTGCAATAAGGACAGCATGCTAGGGCTCGTGAGCAGGTTTCGCTGAGTCTCCTAGGTTGACCAGCAGCACGGTAGGTCTCTGAGGAAAGCTCCCTGAGTCCCCTAAGCTTTCGCCCAAAACATGAAGAGACGGAGGCACAAACACAGCTGGCGGAGGAAGTACTTACACCAAAGGGGTGTGCAGGAATTGGAGCGAAGAGCTGCCTTTGTGGCTGCCAGAAGTGAACGTGGTCCAAGCAAACAGCCAGTCCAACTGGACAGCCGATTTCGAAGGATCGCAGGATGCGAAACGAGGGTGCTAAAGTGCAGAGTACAGCTTTCTTCTTGGAATTTGCCACCCTTGGAAGCCCGATCCTGACCGCCTGTGCAATACTAGACCCACGATCACTGAAACCGGCTGATTCAGTGGATAGAACCAGTAAGGAAGGTCAAGGCTTGAGGTAAACGGTGGGAGCTTTGACGCAAAGAGCCGTACCACCAGCCCCCTGTGCCGTCCGGTGTGCGTTGATCTCCTTGGCCAACTCCTTGAACGCCTTCCGGGTCGCGTCGACTTCCAGCGGCTCGTTCTCCTGTGGACACGTGGCCACGCTGACGTCAGCATGTTCCGACCTGCTCAGGCGCGCGACTCTGCGCGCCGAAGTGTCGGCGTAGTGAAGGGCGATGCAAGAAGCTACTCGCTTAGGTGAGCCTAAAACAGTCAACGAAACGAGATCGACTTTCATGAACCCGCTCAGTCCTTCGAAAGATCAACTGAGGACTTTGAACTGATCGGATGACATTCAAACGACGGGAAGAAGCAAGACGATATGCCGCTTCCAACTCTCATCTGGCCGTGTTCCGAGACTTCTTTAGCTTACAAAATCGAAACGGACCCCTAACAGAAAACTCTAGATTTTTCAGTCGGGAGACCTTCACAGTCACCCTTGTCCTCAGCAAAAGAGCGCAAGAAAGCGAACAATGCGGGGCGCTTTTCCAGAGCTGACCTCGGGTCCAAAGATCTTAGGGAAGTAGTCGGGAAGCACTCTCCCGAGCAGTAGATTTGCGTCCGTCACCGCGAGTTCCCCGCCCTTCTTCTTGTAGCACACGGGGCCCGGGTGAGCGCCCACCGAGTCCGGACCGACCTGTCAGAAACCGACACGTGGCAGGTGTCATTGAAACGAAGCACGTTTCCGCGTTCGGGTAGAAAGCCGGTCTTAGAACGTTCTACGGCGATACATGCGGTTACGTCGTGGTGACGTCCGTCTTCAAATTGATGAATGAAACGACCATATTATTTTCGCGGTACTTACAAGAAAAGGGAGGGTTGCTCGAAGCAGCGTTAGTTTGCCAGGCACACACTTTGCGCCCCTTGACGCACATCGCAACAACGGCTCTCCACCTTTCGAATGGCTAGAGACACACGAGTACTGAACGACATCCGTATCCTTATAACAGACAAGTCCACAACTGAAATGCTTCCAAGATAGAAAGGTTTTCAATCTCCAATCACACCTTGAAAACGCCCGCCTGGAAGAAGAGCTTGGAGCCTCCCCCCGCCGCAACGGTGTTGATGTCGAGCTGCGGGGCTTGAATGTTGACGCCCGCCGTCTGCGTCTCGACGACTTGCTCGTAGTGGCCAGCGTAGCGGCTGACGTCAGTCGACGTCCCGCCCATGTCGAAGCCAATCACCTGGCAGTGAAACAGGTTGTCGCGGCTAAGGCAGAGATTCGTCTTTTGCAGATTAAGTCAGCGTGCTTTTTGAAACGACGTTTGGTGTACGTGCCTGGGAGCGAGCTACACTTTGATTGGAAGTTTCGAAACAAGATTGAATGGGGTAAAAGACCACCCTCGTGCAACGATGAAGTGGAGCTGGATCAAGAACTCCTTTTGAGCAATTTGGACATAGGCAGAATAGGTTTAACCAAAAGTCAGTTGACCGGGGTGCCGAAGGCCTTGTGCTCACCGGTTGCTCCGTCTCCACACCAAAAGTGGTAAGGGCATATCCGACCACGCCGCCTGCGGGGCCTGACAAGATTGCCTGCAAAACGCACATGGCAGATGAGCACGTGTTGAAAGTGTTCGTCGCATATAGCATCTCAAGGGCACCGCAGACCCTTCCCACGTGGATGCAAAGTTCTTGCGAATGGTTTCAGGAGTCAGGATTGGGCATGATAAACCAATCGACAAACCAAGGGCGGACAGAACTTGCGAAGACGTTGAAGTCGAGGGTTGCAAAATGAATGTACATCGTTGATGGAAACAAAAAGGTCTTTAGATACAGATTTCGAAAGACACCAGCATCTCCAGGCCTCACTTTGAACCCAGTGAACTGCTTAGCTGGAGTCAGCCCGCCGTCTGACTGCATGAACGAAACGGTGACCTCGTCCAAACCGTCGTCGAAGCCTGCACGAGATAAATACTCGTTTCACTTGCGGCTGAGAAGCAGTCTGCAGCCATTTGTTCAGTGTGTTGAAGAGCGAGTAAGAAACGCGGACGCATTTGAAAGGCGACCTTAATTCTAAGAGCTCTTATTCCGAAAAGAAAGCATATGGCAGACCATCAGATGAATCCGTCGTTTCAGGTGGTCAACACGTGTGGACCCTGTGAGTGTGCCCGACTGACTTCTGAATTCAAAGAAGAACGGTCCGGAAATGATTGAGGCAACGGCAGGACCGAGTCAATCGCAAGTTGGCAGAGAGTCAACGGTCACAAGCTCGTGGTTGATGCGAAGCGAAAGTTGAGGATATGCAAAGGGCAAGCCACTCCAATTACTGACTCCGAACACGTTGAACACGGCTTGTTAGAAGTCTTGCTAGTGGGCGAAAACGCACTTGCGAGGGCTGGCTTTCGGTGGGCAAAGCAATAACGAAGATGGTCCAGAATTCCAGCACGTCCTTGCAACCGGAGAATTCGCCCATCTCAATACATCGATCCTTTGGCGGCTACACATTTTGAAGGTCAAATGTCAGCTAAAATGTCAGTATTGCATGCACCTGAAAGGAAGCCCTTCGAATTGTCCTGGATTTTGAGCTCACTCGGGGATGAAGCGTGAACAAAAGACGGCCGAAGAACCCCTTGCATTCAGAACAAACCGCACCTATCCCAAAAGACCAACTCCCTGAAACACAAAACCTTGTGAATTCACCGTCAAATTAAGCTTTTGAGTATTACTGCACCTGAAAGGAAGCCCTTCAGGTAGTCCTGAATGTTGGGCGTCAGGTATGCGTCCACTGCCGCGGTGTGGCCACGTGGCACGATGCGCACCATGGGAACTAGATCGGAGGACAGCGACACCTGCTTGAAGCCCATCTCCTTGGCGAGGTCGCCGATTATCTGCCAGTAAGAACGCAGCAGCTGACATTCTGAACGCGTTCGCGCCGAGGTGTGGTGAGGAGGAGCTGTACCCCAATTTTCACGCAGCTCGCACTTGAAAGCAATAGGTGGCAGCTTCCTATTACGATACAGCATATGGCAGCCGTTTTGGATGCGAGGACTTTTCACTAAGCGGGTCGAAGCAGAAAGACAAATGCCTGGAGTTCACTCGAGAACTCCAATATCTTTCACAACAAGGATACGCACATTGCTTCAAGAAGGCCTCCTCGCAAAGAGGCGATATGTATCTCTGACGAGGCATCCTGAAGCTGGACAAGGTCGTTCACATCGAAACTTGGCCGCTGTGCAAAGTAAGAAACGTGCACAAAGGCTAGCGCCTCACCTGCTCGTGCTCCGGGAACGTGTACGAGTGCATGAGGACGACTGCCAGGCTGTCGATGCCTTCGTCCAACACCGCCTGCAACGGGAAGGTTCTCGGACGTTTAGGTATGCATTTCAGTAAACAAGGCTTTCAGGTGTTTGGGGTACGGGGAAGTCAAACCCACTGCTGTTCATCCGCTCAACGTCTTCGCGAACTTGCGGTTGCTCTAAGTGCGGTCAGGAGTGCGGTGGTAGAAAATACGCATCTTCCCCCGACAGCCCTGCAAGAGACCACTATTGTCTCCTCGCAGACTCGAAAACGGCAGGACCTGGTCTCAGTACTGCTTTCGTAGCAGATAAATCCAGCTTACGTCAGTGATAGGGAGTTTAACCACGTTTCACGGTCCCAGACACCTTGACAGAAGCTACAAGAGATATCCGTAGTCCTCCTATCGCGGCTGTCAGATCGGGAGTCGGCCAGCGAGGAAGGCGGCAACGAAGTACGTAGAGGTCGAAACAAGCGAAGATTGATTTTCAGGTCCTTCACTCATCCTCGAACATGTTACATCACTTTCTGGAAAGTCCACTTGTTAGAGAATCTCACGACGTACCTGCAGAGCGGGCCGCAACGCTTCTACCTCCAACGGCCGAACGACGTCCACGTACTCCCCGGACACACCCTGCACCTGACGCGCCCCGTCTTCTTCGCCGGAATTCCCGCTAGCGGTTCCCCTTTCGGACGCCTTCTCGCCGGACGTGCCCTCGCTGTCCAACGCCAGCTGGACCCGCTCGTCCACCTCAATCACGCGCTCATATCTGCGCGGTAAAAATGTCTTATTCCAGGGCATTTCGTCTCAAAAACCTTTTCAATGAAAATTTTACCCTTGCTGACAGAAACAAGAATTGGACTATGTTGTGGCGCACATTCACTACCTTCTTCCAATGAGAGTTGTACTTGCTTTTTTCCAGGATATTGTTACTGGACGGGAAGACTTTGATGGGGGGAGGGTGTCCTGGTGACGTCATCACGGGCCCGTCGATGGCAGCATGAAGGTTCACTAAGAAGATCAAGTCGTCGAATGCTTCGTATCTTAGGCAAAGGAAGTGCAGTGGTAGAAGTGCTATCCGTTCGCCGATGACGAAAGCCGATGAAGCCTGTCAAGAGAGTTGACCAGGACGCGACGGACTTCGAAAGCTGCCTCGTTTCATGCAATTTGCTATCATCTCTAAGATGTGTTCAGGCTTCGTTTAAACATCTGCCAAAAGTTACAAACTACAAACCCCCGGCAGAATTGACGGATTTTTCTCCTCGGAAGCAAAGCGGAATTTGCCACGTTGACCTAGGTAGAATTCTGCAAACACTGCGAGATCCCCAAATGCAGAATGTCGTTGATCTAAGTGCACAGGGATTGAAGAAAGCACCATGTCTGCTCGAAAAAATATACAAGATCTGCTAAAATCGCACGAGACTTACAGGGCTGAAAAGAGCTCACGATTGGCAAACAAATCCAAAAAGATACCTGTTCATACAGGCCCTGCGAGACCATTTTATGGCTCGCAACTCTTTGAATAAGACAGCAAGCACTTAAGAGCTGGATTCAAAACAAAAATCCTCGTTGACGAAGCAGGACTTACAGAGGGGATGGTTTGCGCACAGTGAGGTCAAAGATCTTGGGGCGGGCCTGGTTTCCGATCTCCAGCAGGTCGCCAAAACCCTGCGCAGTCAAAGGAGGTGGTTTTCGGGCTCTGTCCGCTTTGTCGCTCTTTGCCATTTGCTTTTGTGGGACCCCAACTGGTCAATGGACCGATGCAGCTCTGCAAGTTCCTCGCTGCGACTGATTGCTCGTGGTGAATCCTAAATATGTAATGAAAGAAGTGATGTAAATAATGTTGATGGGAGTATTGATTATACCATCCCGGATGCGAAAGCGCCTTTGCGAACTCTTAATAAATATCTGATATCTGAATCTATTCCCGGCACCCCCGAATCTGTAAAACTGCTCGGATACAGATATGGTGCCAAAAGTATGATGTTGTTGCTGAGCCAGCAATCGAGGCAGGGTCTTCGTATGATCGTCGGAAGCCTTACCTTGGTTACGCACAGGGCAGTTCTCTCACCCTTGCGCTCAAGCAGCGCATTCGTAGCGACAGTTGTGCCTGCAGCCAGAGCTTGAGTGGTGACTCGCCTTTCTCGAAGCTTCGAAACATTCCGTCGGAGTAAAATTGGACGGTTCAAGGACCAACAGGCTGAAAAATCTTGACACGTGTCACCCACTAGTGACTGAGGAGCGCAAGAAAGGTCACTCTTCAGGCACTTTTCGACCATGTTAGGTCATCTCTAGTACACCCACCTTTGTCTTCAGTAGCAAATTGCGAAATATTCTCGTGGAGCAGCAACTGATAAAGAGAGTCTAGGAGAAAGAGATCCGTACCCATGCGGATCCAGTCAATCTCCTCCGTTGGGACTTTGACATCGCGAGGGATGTCCTTCCCAGTCACCTGCCATCAGGGACGGATGATCAATCGTAGGAAAACTTTTTGGTCTGTTTCTCTCTTTTGTTTTCCTCTTAATTCTTTCTTTCTTTTGTTCTGTTTTTCTCCTTTTCCATCTTTTGGCGAGCATCTTTTTGCATTAGCCCTCTGGGCCTCGTACTCGGAAAGGCAGCAAGAACAAGCTACACATCATCAACTCCAAGAAACCCAATCGAGCGCGATCAGAGATATTGTCAGCACGCTGGAGCGGCAATAGAGCACTTCTTCCAGCTCTCAACTCGTCCCCTCAGATCATCTTTCTTGTTTGGACTCTATTTGAATGGGGGCGTCTCAAAACGCTACTGCCCGTGCCAAATTCGTTGCCTGCCAAACATCGAGCAGATCTCTAACAATAAGTCGACTCCCGGTGTCCAGTGCAACGAACCAGGATTGACAATGCGCATTCCTCAACAAGACGTTCTCCCAAATCATCCTCACCTCTTGCAGTATTCTGCGGATGCCTTCCCTGGGTGCGTCCTTGTAGTTGCCCGGATCAACTGACAGCAGCTTTTCAACTCGCCACCCCGGTTCTCCAGGGACCTGCAGCCAGCAATTCGCAAGCAGGCTAGTAAGTAGTGGCAGACTTTTCCGTTGGCCATCTGCATTAACGAGCTTTTGATACAACTTGGATTGTCAAGCTTTGGCGGTGTGGAGCACATCGTAAAAAGTCTCCTTTCCTGGCAGTCAATCGCCTGATGCTGCAAGATAATGATGGTGCAGCAACAGAGGGGGTCACAGTGTCAGATTCTGAAAAGTCTTCGAGTATCAAGACAGGGATTACCAAAAACTTGTTCAAATGGAAGGTTGTTGGGCAGGTCTTTAGCCCTCAAAGGTGACTATTCATAACGATGATTTGGGCAGTGGAAAGCCAAGGTCTTATGCTGACAATCAACCTTTCAGAGAGCTCAGAAAGATGGGAATCAAAGGTGATTTCACAAGACACTGGGGGGATGTGGAAAGACACCTTGAAAGAGTGGATAAACAACATCATGATAGCTTACATGGATATGTCAACAAACCAAGCGTCTGGGCCCGATCATGGAAAAGGGCCAATCATAAAAGGACTGCGGTTGAAACAAGGTTTCAAGCTATCAAGCAAAGGAACAAGGCTTTGGCAGACCAAATCAGAGCTTCAAACTTCTGGCAAAAAAAGGGAAGAAAGGGAAACTCAATCATGAATTTGTTGAACTGTTCAATGGGTTTTCAGTAGGAGCAAGCAGACCGACAACATTCCTGCATCGTGAAGGCACTGGGCCTCGAATCCATCGGAAAAGTCGCTCTCTTAACACGAGTGGGGTGCTGTTTTAAGGTATCCCAGTGAAGATAGTGTAGCTGCAGCAATGACATGCACACTATGGTATTTGAACATTCAAGCAACAGCGTTGAGGGGAACAAGCTGCTCAATACGGAAACAACTCAAGTGAACTGAGCAACATGCATCCCAAATCGATCTTGATTGCAACGAGGGAGGAATTGAAGAGAAAGACATAACAATGGGGACCCCACAGACTTCTTACAATGTCACCAAGATATGTGGTGAAGATTGCGTCAAAGGAAATTACTGAGAAGTGTGGCATCAGCATCATCTAGGAGAAACAACTTTAAGTTTAAGTTCAAGGATAGGGGAGTGGCAAGCCAGTGGCGATACTGTTGAACTTTTGAAGTCAGGAGCAAAGAAACGAGAAGAGACTTGCCTCTGCATAAATGTCGGTGAAAGTGCCTCCCCTGTCAATGCAGAAGCGGAATTGCCGGCCAGCCCTGGAGCCGCTCTCTGAACCCATGGTGCAACTTGTATTTGGAACTTCTCAATAGCATGCGCTCGGCAGCAGCCCAAGCTTGGAAGCAACAAACTTCTATGCGAGACCACTGATAAGGAATGCTGGAAACTGGCCACAAACTTCTCCTGTTTGTGTGTGTCGCAAAGGCTGCCACCATGCAAAGTCTTAGCTCCCGCAAGAACTTGGATGCGGGAGTGCGTCGATCGAGTGAACTGTGAAGTAGAGAACTGGGCCATCCCTCCTTAGTGCACCGTCGATTTGAGGAACCTCCTTAAGGCACCGTCGATTTGAGGGACCTCCATAATGCACCGTCGATTTGAGGGACCGTCCGAATCGACGGTTTGGATAGGCGGATGAGGTTGCCCCCTCGATCGTTGATGTACATTAGACGGACGGCTGCGAAGCGCCACAAATGAGCTTCAAGACCGAATCCTTCTTGAGTTCTTGCCAAGCAGGCAATGCTGATGTCATAGGATGTCCTACAGAGGCTGAACGCTGAACAGCTTGCATGTGGGTGGTGCACCAGTGGTGGTGGGCTCAACTGGCGAAAAGCTGCAGCATCAAGCAACCGTGCTTGAGAGGGCAGAGAGGGACAGCATTGCTCCATGGGCGGCTTGGGTTCTTTGCAGCAACTGCAGACAGCTCAATGTGGAACACTGCTCTGCTTCTTGTCCGCTCCAGAAAGCAGAAGCTTTTGTGCAAGTGCGGCTGCTCGCAGACTGCCAACAAGTTTGACAGTCAGCAGCTATAAGCTACCACCACCTCAATCGATCACTAAGCACAGGTCCCATCTAATACATGCAGCCTCGAATGCTAGACTATCAGGCAACACGATGACGGCTGATCTAAAATATGCCGCACTGATGAGCAACTCTCTTGCGCACAGAGGGTGGGAGTCGTCAGAGCAGAAGCACCAAAAATCCGGACGCCCCATCTCTGGAACCACTCTAGGACCGATCAGGTCCAAATTAAAAGGGCTCAGGGCAGGCCGTGCTAGCTTGAGCAGCGCGGTAGACTTGGGGCAAGTCACGTTTTGGACCCTGGTAGTGACTTCAGCTATGTTCTTGCCATATAGCCTGGCCATCGTATCTGGGTATGAGGCAGCAATTCAGACTGTTTCATCAGGTGAGGCCAAAGTTTCCTCTCTTCAGACATTAAGCCCTTTGAAGAGCGTCAGCTGTCCATGTCACTTTCTGAGGCACCCAGCTGATCTATAAACCCTCTCAATGCAACAAGAGTGTCAGCGGTGTTGAAATCTCATATGTGTGATGCTAGGCGACTTCATCATTTCTCACTGCTGGCTTCCTCCCTCCTTCAATCGGGCGTTCTGACCAGGGAGCTTTTTTCTCACCCTCACTTCCCAAGTTCCCTTGAACCAGTAGGCAAAACCAACAAGGTTGCTTTGACTTGTAGGCAAAAGCATCAAGTCTAACCTTCCTTCCTTATACTTTCTCAACCTTCTTTTACTCGCTAATCCGCATCACCCTGCTTAAGATTGCGGGGGCGTGCTCAACCTTCATAACGTCCCCTAGCCCCTTCTTTCCAGGCGCCCTCGACAAGGCCGCCGATGCGGGACAGCACATCATGGACCACCTTTCCCTTTGGCAACTGCACGCAGCCAACGCTGTCCTCTACCTCTGCGCTACTCCCATTCAATTCCTCCCCAGCGTCCGAAAGCGCTCTCTCCCACTGCACAGAGCGTCTGGTTACCTTTTCCTATCTACCGGAACAGTTTTAGCCTTCTCAGGGCTGATCATGGCCCCCCTGTCGGAGTTCCCTGGGTTTGTACCCCCCTCCGTGGCGCTGGCAGTCATCTGGGTGCTGTTTGGGGGGGTGGCGATGTGGAAGATCAAGAAGAAGCGGGTGCAAGAGCATAGGGAGTGGATGGTGAGGGTAGCGGCTGCGGGGTGAGTTTTATCCTCCTAGAAGATGTCTACTTTTCAGGTTGCCTTTTGTAAAGGAAAACAGTCTGAAGCGGAATCGAGCAAAGGGGGTTGGGCACTCTCACAGCAGGACTCTAAGAGGGCGCGCCCAACTGAGGTTTAACCTTTGTCGTTTTCCGGATGCGATTGCCTGTTGAGTGCCTTGATTACCTATGCGTTCCAAAAGCAATTCAAAAGAGATGGTAAAAGGACGAGTGGACGCCTTGTCATCCCGTCCGAAACGTTTCCTGGTCATGTTTCGTCGGTTGTACAGATCGCAAAAGCTCGCGCGGGGCTCTCCCACACGTTCTGACGACGTTTTCCCTCCGCAGATACTCCGTTATCTTGACAAGGCCGTTGGTGATTGCCGTGCATCTCGTGTCCGGTCTCTCCCACAGGGCCGCTGGGCAGTCTGCCACGTGGTTGTCTCTTTTGATCATGGTGGCCGGGACGGAAATGTACATCCAAAGCCGCCACCGCCTTGATTCGAATGTGTAGCTTTGACGGTACAAGAGAGATCTTGCACGGCGAAGATTGCCGGCCATGATCGAGTCCCCCAAGTTGAGCTAGTAGCATCTAATCCGTCTTCTCGGTTCAACTTGACCGTCGATCTGCCACTGGTAGCGACCACTAGGCAGTCGGACTGACCATCAACGAACAACGATTTGATGTAATTGACTTCAAAAGGTACGGTAACCTGTGATTGGATAGCGCGGCCGAGCTCCAGCTCGCATGCATACTATGGATTCCTGGATATACTCGTATGAACGTATAGCTCAAAGTGCTCAAGACACCACACTTGTGTACGGTTGCAATGGTCATGTGGCGTGCGCGGCTCAGCTTGAATGGATCATTTGCAGTGCATGACTGCATGGCATATGGTCCGGGTCCTAGCTATACGTACTGGCACTTCTTCGAACTTGGACGGTCGATCATCGGATCGACCTTATTTAGCTAGTTGTAGATATCTAGCCAAGGCACTTTTTGCAGGCAAGCCCCATGATCTATACAATCTGGTGCATGACTGTTGGGGCATGCACGCGTTGGGCATGCGCGCTGCAATCATGGGGACAATTGCATAATTGCAGCGCCGCTACATTACACATCATGTTACACGGGCAAGGATCTAGCTTTCATGTGCACAGCTCTAGCTAAAGCTAGCTAATGCTAGTGGTTCTTTGTCGAACAAGCGCTTGCATCGATTGAATTTAAATACATGCTTAATTTGAGTTTTGTTGTTCGCTTATTCAATTGAATCACATGTAAAATCTTGGCATAGCGCCTTGAGCGTCACGCGCTCAGACCTGCAAGGTTGCATGGTCACACCGATAATGAGGCGGCCGCGCACATGCATGGCTGGAATCCTGCATTGAGTTGGATTAATCCTTAAATCCTGGTTGCAGATTGACGTACAACCCATCATGGACGCACGAATGATTGTTCAAATGGAACATCCGAGTCCAGGCAGTTTGCCAAAGTAAAGCCGTGACTGTCGCCGACAATACTACTCGCGCAATTGCCATGTAGGGTAACCTCACGAGTTTGGACTCTGCAAAACCTGGCATGGTCTAGCCTGGATTGTATGTGGATCAATTCCCAAAGCGATGGCACGACATGCATGCCGGCATGCAGTTGCCGGTTAGAACTGCTCGAAAAGCATGTCGCTTCCACCAGAGGAGCCCTGCCGGCCTTGAGAGCGAGCCTGAATGCACGACCAATATGAGAGCGCGAAGAAGAAGCACAGCCAGCGCTCAATGAGCTGACGATGTATGCAAGATTATCGTCAAGTAGGGTGCTGAAGCTTGCTCTAAGACATACCAGTACTTTTATAACGGTAAGCCCCTGAAGACTCTGAAGCCTGCATAGCAAACAAGCCCACAGTTTACTATCGATAAGGCGCAGGAGGAAAGCAGGTGTGGTGTGGTGAGCTGAAAGCTTGCGCATTTCAATCGGCTGCAGAAAATGGAGCAGCAAGTTGAGGACTACGCATCCAAGCTCATGTCTGATGACGGCCCTACCGTACTTGAAGCCTGGGTCTCCATCGCAGGTACTTTTAGAAGGGAGTCATATAGCAGCCCCTCTGCAAAGATCAAGTATGCTAGGATTTTGCAAGAGATCCTCGCTTACAAGCGCGGCGCCGTCGTACAGCAGCTCTTTAGTCAGGCCCTCCTAAAGGATACCTCAGTTCTCTCAGGTACAGCAGACACTCGAACGCTCTACATGTGTTCCTGCGTTGCTCTCGCAGCGCTCTCCGCGAGCGGAGTGATTGCAAGATACTGTCTCAAGGAGGAAGGCAAGGCACGCGAGCTAGCGCGAAAGCTTTTGGACACTCATACCTTCTGCGCGCAATTCTACGCACAAAATGTGCGGAGGACGGGGGTGAAACAGGGCTACTTCCTGAGTATTTTTGCACTGCAGATTGTCAAAGGCTTCGTGAATTTTGCTCGGGTTTCAAAGCGGATGCGCTGCTGCTTACTCGACCTGAATGATTTCTTTCCTGCGCTTGGACACCTTCTTACGGACGACTTCATGGAGCTGGCCGAAGTGGATGACGTTCGAAAGGCCACCCATCACGTACACCAAATGCTGGTGACGTTCCTCTCCTTTGAGGACAGCAAGCAACGGGCGCTAGATAAAGGGCTCATACAGATCCATGCAAGCTTGTTCAGTCGGCTGTCAAAGATACTGGAAAAAGATGGTTCTAAGAAGGACCCTGCGGAGTTTGCAAGGATGGAAGCACAAGTAAAGGAAATCGCAGATGCTGACAGGTACAGCAGAGACTCTCAGGATGCTCTGAAGGCGAGGCGCGTGCAAGCACGCTATCTGGAAGCATTCAAGGAAGCAATAGGGGATCGGGCGGAAAGACAGGCTGGTACGCCGCTCAAGAAAGGGTCGAAGGCAGGTTTGAAGTCTGCAAAGTCCTCAGCAGACTGGGCAAGCGGGCAAGATGTGGACACGCCTATTGTGTGCTCTTGGGAGCTGTTGCGAACTCGGATCGGCGGTGGACGAAGGCAGACGCTTCAGCAAGTGTTCAAACTGTTCGCTCGCGTTCTACTGCAGGTGAGTATGAAAGGACTAGACAGAGTCATTTGTTGCCCCAAGGTGCAATTGAGAGGGTCGCAATCTGCTTCTGACACATGATGGATTCAAAACACCGGGCATTTTGAAGTGGTCCTTTGTCACGACCAGAGGAAACCTGCGATTCACCGCATTAAATGAGGTATTTCTAGAGTCTCCGTCCTATTACTGGTTTGAGGCAGCCTCCGAAATAATCCCTTGGGGCCTTGCAACTCTTACCTCGTGCTGCAATGGGGCATTCTCGTCAGTCTCGGTGGAAGCTGTGGAGTTGCTTCTTTGTAAGCAAAGTCTTTTTTCCGAAATAACAAACCGATCTTTGCTTTTCTGCTACAGCAAGGAGCACCAGAAGTTGCATTGGCCAAGCCACAAAAAGTACTGCAAGGCCACGGCGTGATATCTGCGGATATTGTTCTCCAGTATTGACCAATATCACCAGCTATTTGGCAAGAGAATCAAGATAGATAAGAGTAGGCGTTGACATCATTGAAGATCCTGCTCAACAGCTTTCCGAACCTATTGAGGTGAAGGTCACCGTCCAACTTACGATCAGGCTGAATCAGGTGAACGTCACCGCAGATTAATTTCAACACCGAAGGGCTGGTTTCTAAATGATTCATAGAAGCTGCTTCCGTTTAGATTCTAGGCGTTGCAGAATGTTTCTGCTCTGTCTGGGTGCGGACAGGTTTCGCGCTCTTTTGCTTTCTCAAAAGCCATTTGCATATGATTCTTCCTCGCAGAAATGGCCAATAGGCTTGTAAACCTCCTAACCGTAGGCGTCATCAATCATGCTGAATTTAAACGTCTTCCACTCCGTCTTTAGAGTGTCTTTCTGTATAACAAGAGTGCGCGGCTCGTAAACGTAATCCTTTCTCAATGAGGCGCTAGAGCTGGCTACATCAGGCGATACATTTTCTTCTCAGGTATCGGAAACTGATCAGTGCACGTTGCAGTTCAGCAAGAGATTTATCACGAACGCTCGTTGTAGAGGCCAATCATAGGATTTCAAAATTCACAAAGTCCCAAAGACTATCGTGACGTCCGCCTGGCCGGCTCAAACAACGGTTGGTGACTTGCTCGGCTCGTTCGCGATAAATGATTATTATGGTTATGGATACGAGCGCCACCAGCCCCATCATCATGGGCCGATGATATGAGATACGATGTTCAAATTGGAACGATCTGCAAAATATCCGATTTCTAAGTTATGCAGCCGCAAGATCGTGATGCACGTTTACATTAGCTGGTACCATCCACTGTCATTATATAAGAACATCAAGCAGCCTTTCACCATGCACTCGACTATCTTGTCTGGTCAGCAAGGCGGATTTGCATGTTCACGCACGACATGCATGCAGGGCTGGAATCGCGTCGGATCGCAATGCAAGAGCGCATGCTGCGATGTACCATCTAGAGCTAAAGGCGTCATTCGCAGATTACGTGCATCGAAGGTGGTCAATGTTGGTGCAAAACGGCGCTTCACATTGAATTTAGCGGCTGCATGACTATGCATAAAGCTCCGATTCAATTTCCGACCATGATGCAGCTTGGTCTGATCTTTCGTCATCACATAGTTTCTTGGCACAAGACAATACATCTGGTACGTTGCACAACTGGTCGAATGCATACGCGAAGAGACATGAGATAGGATTATATATTATGAGACGTCCTTCACTGAGCTACCTCCAAGATTCATCGCAAAACGCGTAACCCAATTTTCGAAGTCCTGGCCCGCGGTCACTTGAGCATTGTTGGAACGCTACTCTGTTGACTTGGACCTGGGCCTCTACAAGCGTCCCTTAACCTACGCTCAGTCAGCCAGGCAAATGATCCGTTAGCCCAGCCTTACATGGTGCTTCGGAGCAAGTTCTTGCGCGCAATTTCCGTTCTCCGCTGCACATTTCTGCTCGCGGGCAACCCATACGCTCTCCTGCAATTGAACCTGCAAAAAGGAAAAGAGGTGGAGGACTGAGGACTCAGCGGGAGTCTTGAAACGGCCACTCGGGAAAGTGGTGCAGAGAGAAGACGGCCGGGAACCATATCAAACATCTGCATTGACCGCTTGGCTTCCACTTGCCACCGAGTGCGTAAGGGCCTTCTCAAACGAGACTCTACAGACTCCTGAGTGATAGGGAAGGCACCGAATGATGCCTTTTTAGTACGGTCGATAACGTCGAGGAAGATGGGTCCGAATGGGATCACCTAGCTTCTAGATGGCAATTTCGACTGCGTACATGCCAGCGCGCGCGCACCTCTGCTCCGCGGCTTCGCCGACCTTCGACCCCGCCATCCACTGGCCCGGGCCTTTCATTCATTTCATTTTGAAGATCGCCCAGCTCTAGTTTCGCTTATATATGTATCAGGACCCCTCGCTCGCTCCCTTTTAGTTTAACTTCCACGTTTAACAATCCCGAGTTACATGTGTCTCCAACGCTACCGAAGAGAAAAGGGGCGGACAAAAGTATCGAGCTGTGGCACCTGACACCTACGCAGATGTGTATAACTATACTTCGCTCTCGTACGTGCGGACAGCTCTCCCTCATTTGATACAGCCACGCGTTGATTGAGTCCAGCCGCTCTGAGACTGTCGCGTTGAGACTGCCGCTGTGTCTTTGCAACGCCTCTCGGACGACCGTCGCCACAGCGCGCGTTGCGATGCGCGGCCGCCCGCGCGCTGCTGATGTGTGCAGCCCAGCCACGAGGGATCCGAAGCGGCGGCGGCCGCGCAGCTCAGGGGACGCGGCGGCGCCGCCGCTGAAATCTCCAGCAGGTAAAACTGCGCCGTGCAAGTTCGGGAAGCAGAATCAGAATCAAATTCAAAATCAGAGACAAAGAGGTGCGGACAGGACTTTGCCGCCAGTAAAGGCAGACTTCAGCAGCCGAGAGCACTTTGCATACCATCCTCAACTTTTACATTCATCCTCCGTTTTACTTCGTGCTTCACCGCCGTCTTGACAAAGAACAGAAAAGCCGAAGCAAGGGGATGGACAGACGAGTTTGTCCGCCCACATCGCCGCTCTGTATGGAGTGCCCAAGTCCGACTAGACCGTTGGGATACTGCGCAACGCAAAATCTGTGGGAAACGAGAAAACTCTTGCAATGTTTGCGGCCTGCCAAAATCAAAGCAATACATTCTGTGAGGGGGCCAAAACAAAGACTAAGCACCCCTGTTTCGGGAGGCCTGAGCATGCCGCGAAGAGCTTCAAAAGGTACGAATAGTTGTAGGGAGCCTCACAAAGGTTGACAGCAGGCTTCGACGAATCGACTCTACGTCCCCATCCGTTGGACTCGCCCAGTAGAAGTTTATTCTCCTCGCCAAGCTCGACATGAGTTCCTAGTGACGAAACCCACACCATGTTGCTAGCAGCAGATTGTTTCCTGAAAATATCAAAGCTTCCTGAAACAGACTTCTTGTTTCGACGCTCCCCTCCCTTAAATTTCTCTGCAAACGGATGCATTTGCGAGCATACATGCTGTTACGTGTCGAGACAGCCAATCTCAAAGATGAAGTACTGCAAACGTCTGCGTGGTCAAAAAGGCTCGAGCTTTGTGAAACGCAGTCGTTAGGCCCATGGCTTTTGGCAATGCAATCTCGAACCTTGGGACCACTCGTGCAAGAAACATTCCCTCTTGTTTCTAACAGATTGACGGCTCACAGTCCTACGTAACGCAGGAAGCACTTTCTGAACCATGCCGACAGCGCCTAGGTTTTTTTTGCGTCCAGGCTGTATTCAATCCAATGGGGGCGGAGAGCAGATCCCAACGAATGGAAGTCGATCCAATTGCTGACTGACAACTTGCGTTGTTGCGCTTGAGTCGGTCCTTCCCTGGCTCAGATGGAAATATCACGAGACCCAGTGGCATTGTTGCCGCGCCACGCATCAAGGTCGTCTTTGCCGACATTAGCGTACGTAAAGTGCTACAACGTCAATTAATCTTACACAATTGCTTGGGGAGCATCCCCAAATTCACGTCTGTGTTCTGAATCACTTTAGCCCTTACCAATTGCGAGACAGACCTTTCAGGAGCTGCAAACAGATTTCGAACATGAAAAGGCTCGACCGAAGCGACCATTGATTACCACGAGACATGCATATGAGACGAGCAAGGCGGGCCAAAAGCTACTGCAATTGATCCGATGAACAACCAGTGGGCAGATTGCCAAATGGGGCCTGCCAAGACAACACCGAACGTTGAGCGAAGCGCTCTGCCCTTTTCGACATATTTCCCTGGCGGGTACTTGGCGTCTTGCTTCTTGAAATCATCGCCAACATTGCCCACGTCTCTCCTCAACTTAAAGTGTCAAAATTTTGGAAATGAAAAGAATATTGGTCTTGAAAGCAAGTTTCAGGAGACCCCAACGTTACACGTGCACCCTGATCAGTAATATGGAGCATGTAGCAGGTCAATGCAGACTTGCTCTGCCTCCGACAGCCTATGAAAGAATCGGAATGACCACAGCTGCTGGCTCATCCGCGAGACAAATATCCGGAATCTTCTGACTGCCTAATCTGTTGCAGCCAAGCGGAAACTTTATCCTGTATCGAGGGACAATAATTCACTTGATCGATTACATTCAGTAGTGATATGGTCGGCCGGTCGCGAGTTGGGTCCCAAGTGGTAAGCCCAACCGAGTCCTAGCTCGGCTTCAGTTTACGGTCGACATGAACCATCCTGACTGCAGTACAGCAGCCAAAGACCCGCGACGTCTTCCTTGCCATCATTGGTGATACCAGTGTGCAGAACGGGAGTCCCCGGCTTCAAACCACCAGATTGCGTTTAAGAGCGAGTTTTGTCATGCAATGAATAAGCGGCGTGCATAAGGTTTTCAGTGCCAGTCTACTGCATTAACGGATAGAATCTGCATGAATGACACCTTGATTGTTTTCACGCCTTTGCTCGAGTCTGTCTAAACGGTTATTGCTAGTCCCGCGGCGCGGCCGCGCCAGCCGCCTCTGCCGTCGGGCCGCGTGCAGCGCTGTGCGAAAGGCGACGCGCGGCCGCGAGCGACTTCAAGCAAAGCGAGCTCTGCTGGATGTTGCCTGCGTCACGTCGGCGCAGGCTTTGAGTTTTTAGCCTAAGTCCCGCTAAATCTGCATCGAGGCATCCTACGAAGCTTTTGATGGCCATCAAGCCACCACGCCGCGTTCAATCATAGCCATCCAGAGAACGTCGACGGAGCAGGACGCAGCGAGGCTTACCAATCTTGTCGGGCGCCTTAAACCAGTGGTCAAGATGTTGCTTTCGAGGCTAGAAGCTTGCGCTATCGAACAACCCAAAAATTCCGAGAACTTTTCAGCTGTGACGAGCAATAGTGCACTGTGTTCTGTGCACTGTGTGCTGTGTTCACCTACCTTCTCCGGGCCCCTCCGGCATTTGCTGTTCGCTACCTGGCATCGAGATGCGACTGCGTTTGGCGCTAATGGTTTAGATCCGGCCAAGACCTGTGCTCATCACGGCTCATACTTGTAGCTTTGAAAAACATACATATCCCCGCAGCGAAGGCACTCATGACGCTTTGGGCGATGATCAAATATTGACAAGCGCATCTTACGGGTGCAAACGAGGGCGCTCAAACTTGAACAAATCAGAACGAAAGGAAAGGCGGTGCTTAGAGAAACGAAGGGCATTGGTCCTTATGCAAGAAAGCAAAGCTCGCAAAATTCATGGAAGTTCCTGAAAAGTCAATGTTGTGCATTGCAATTAATCACCGAGACCGCCAGAGAAGTGCCAGCTTCTTCGTGTTAAAGCTTTAATTATAAATAGCATCAGAATGCGTAATAGGCCGGATTGCGCGAACAGCCGCTTGCCTGCCTACCATGATTCTTATGGTGGCCAGAGCTTAAATTCAAATGATTTTCTTGAGGCCGACAGCATCGAGATCTGACGCACGTAGAGACGGTATTCCGATTCCAAGACGCCAGCTCTCGAAAACAGTAGGAGCCGCGTCACAGGCACTCCCAAAAATCCATGTTCGTTTTCGGATCCAGCATGTCGTCATTCGACATAAAAATCGATGATGTACGCCAAATTAAGTGGGTATCCTTTGATATAACAGTAATAGCTGCATGTTCCGACATGCATTTACTAGGAGCGGGTGCGCCTGTATTAGTCTGGAGAAAAGCGTCCCAAAAAGTAAGTCAAGAAAAGCGTCGACGCACAGCCCATCTCCAAAAAAGCGTCCCAAAACCCATCTCGCTGGATCGCGGTTGCAGCAAGCTGCCAATTTTAGCAGTCTCAATACGACCATGAAGACTGCTTATTTTGTGAGCCGCTTCCCTTCGAGGATCGATACCGGTGCCGGTGGCATCTGTAATTTACAGGAACATGTTTCTTTCATCAAGGCCACGGGGTTCAACTTGAACAGATCAACGGAACCCATCCATGACTAGAGATTGTGCTAAGCAATACTCCATTTGTAGGTTGCCCTTATGCCTGGCTCAAATCACGTGCACCTCGACCTTGGGCTCTTCAAAAAGCAAGGCAGATCGACCGTTTCTGAGAGCATTAGCGGTAAGATATGTGGCACAACGATTCTGTTCAAAAGCTGTACTTCAAAGTGTTTATGCGTGCCTCAACTTGGAAGAGTTGGCGTCATTGCAAGTCTACATTTGCAAGGTTTCACAAGTAGTACGCTTGTCATCATTGCCAACTCGAGTTTTTGTCAGACCCGTCACTTACGTCACGAAGAAGCTTCCCGACGTTGGGCACTTATGCTCAGTAAAGCAGAACGACGGCAGTACGCTTCGGCATGGCAGTCGAAGGAGAACACTCGCTGGACATAGATCCGACAAATAAAGTGAAAATCTTATGAATATTTTCCCTTTGCTTCCACCAACACACGTCTTACTTCGACGTTCATACACTCTAAGTTCAAGGGCGTTTGGCACGTCGCAGGCACAGCAGATACTCATTGCCGCTATAACACGTGTCGGAGCTTTGTGGCTGGTTCCAAATTATAAGTTACTCGCCAATCCGGGCGTCGAAACTGTTTGGTAAATCATTTGGCAAGTATTGCCATCGCCAGGGACAGTTGCCTGTCATTGCCACCAGTAACGCCAGAGCCCTGCAGCAACCAGCAGTTCGCAAAGCATCCTCAGCCTTTACATTCTCAGTTCGTGCTTCACTGCCGTCAAAATCACGATTGCAAGGGACAGGAAAGTTGAAGGAAGGGAGTTCGAGAGAGGATTTTTGTCCCCCCACATCGCCGTTCTTTGTGGAGTGCTCAGTCGATCGACCAACTGATCATCGGGATACTGCGCAGCGCGGACGCCAACGAACCGAAAAACGGCGCTTGCGATGTTTCCAGCCTGTCGCATCAGAGCAATAAAG
>DF237702.1:0-36198 GCA_000708835.1 Klebsormidium nitens | reverse complement strand
GCTTAGACTTAACCATAGCCCAATCGTCACATTGGGACCATTCTGGAACTTAGGAGGGACAGAGGACTTCTTCTTCGACTGAGCCTTCTCGCGTGCTTCCTCCTTGATTTCGTCCTTGGCCTTCTTGAGCCTCTTCCTCTTCTCCTCAGAGAGATCCAGAACAAGTTCCTCTTCCTCCATCTTCATCGCAACAGGCCAAGACTCGGCATCAGCAATCTCATAGAACTGCATGCGACTTTCCAAGAAAGACATACCCTCGTCGATGAGATCCTGAACGCGCTCCAAGTGCTCGTGAGACATCCTTGCGCCAGTCTCCAAGGCTTCAGACGTTGTAGCGCGTGCAGCAGAAAACCTGATGTGCGTCTCTTCCAAAGGAGCGTAGTGCTTTTTGGCTGATTCGCTCTTGAACTTGTACGCCTTGCGCTTCCTGTTCTCAAACGAAGTCGCCAGAGCATCATGCACGGAGTGCTGGACAGTATTCTAAACCTGGCTCCTCAGATCCGAAAGCTCTCCCTTAATCTCCTGCAGAACACCTCCAAGAACAGGTGCGAAGTCTGCGCCAAGAGCAGGTTGTTGAACAGGAGCATCCTCTGCATGATGAACTGGAGCAGCCGCAGGTGGATGAACTTGAGCAGCAGCAGGTTGCGCAGCGAGGGGAACTTGGTGGCCTTGTTGTTCTGCAGAAGGAGGTCTTGCATGCTGCTTCTGAGGCTGAAAAGGAGCGAAAGCACCGTGACTGAAAGCACCAGGTGGAAACCCGTTCGAAGACAAGGCCCGAATCAGATTGAGGTAAGCAAGTGCATCAAACCCAGACGAAGGAGCTGATGCATGGCCACCCATGTTCATCTGAGCAGGATTGAAGAGAGGATTGTCTTGGACTCTTCGAATCGGATCTCGAACGTCAGCACCATCATCGTTGGCTCCATTCTCAGCAGGGGGTGGAGGATCTTCGTTCGAAGGATCTTTCGCAGCAGGATCAGCATCAGACGAACCTCGAGGAGCCATGCTGGAAAGGTAGTCACTGAAACATTGCTGATGAGATCTGAACGGTCATGAAGAGAAGGACAGGAGCAAAAGAAAGGGGTGCATGAAAAAGAAAGGAAAGAGAAGAAATTTTGCGCAATTGCTTAGTAGCGTGTCTGTGAAGCATGCACGAAGCAGATTGAATGAAATGAGCAGCTTCGTGCGCTTATAAAGAGGCCTATCCTGAGCCCGGAGGTTGCCAGAGTTGCCCGCGACGTTGCGCGACTTTCCGCGATTCTGCGCGACTTTACGCGCCGTGCTCCGCGACTTTGTTCCGCGAACTTCGCGACCTTCACCGCGACTTTGTCAATCTTTGAAAAGCATGTTTTGAAGCAACTTTTATGTTTATATGCTTGCAATGCTCTGCGACGTTCCGCGACCTTTCGCGACTTTCCACGACTTTTGTCCGCGACCTTCACCGCGACTCTGCGACCTCCGGGTCCAGGATAGGCCTATAAAGCTTCGAAGGAGCAAGACGCGCCGCTGCGCGGCGCCGCGGCCGCGGCACGGTTCGCGCCAAGAGAACCGCGATTCTCGGCTAATTACAAACGCCGAGAATCTACAATTCTCCACAAGTTTCCGCCATCGTTGGGTGTCATTTGCCCGGTCCATTTTAATTGATCATACATATTTTGGCTGGGCGTCTGCGCCCTCTGCCTGCTGTTGCCACTGGCACCAGTGTCAGACACCTTCGTCACTTCAGGAGCGAAGTGTGTGATTAACCGAAGTGTAGGGTCGAGGGCTGGCCGGGGAGGCCCTTATCGCCATCCGGCCGATCGGCAGTGCTTGCCACGAACCGGTGTTAAAGCTGGACCTGGCCGGCACAAAATGGGAAGATGCACCGGTGCCGAAGGCACCTCACCGGCTGAAAAGTCGGAAAAAAATAGGATGGCACGGAGGTAAAACCGGTGCCCGGTGACTTGTCCCGCCTCCAGGTCAACCGGTAATACTGCAGGGGAGCCGGTAGGCAGCCGGCACCGGTGAAAGTTGGTGGCAACCCCTGCCGATCGGTCGTTCCCGGTTACGGTAATTTCGATATATCTTCATTAATTACAAACTTCACTCTGAGGGAGGTGGCAGTTCACATTGATCCTTCAACTCCAATTGCGAGGCTGGAACTTGAAGAGCACTCGTGAACACCAAGTAGGAACAGGGATTTCTGACCAGTGAAGATCAGCATTTGGAAAGTCACTGGTCAGGACTTGGACTCGGAGAGCCCTGAGGCTCTGGCAGCGCCGATCCTGTGCTGCGCTACGCAGTAGGCGTTCAGAATTGTGGCAGCGTGCCATTGTAATTTGTAGCCTTCCAACAGTCGAGGTGTCAGCAGACGGATTACCGCATTGAGCGAGAAGGACAAGGCAGGCTGGGGCAATGGGTGGGACCACCTGCTTGCAATGTGGAGCTTCTGTGGCAGGATTCCTAGAGGTATCATGTGCCACACGATCTCTGACTCGCCCAAAGGTTCGGTCAAGATCGCTTATCAATTTTCATGAGAAAGGACCTCCCACTCGATTGGGCCCATTGCCCACATCGAGCAGCTCTCGTTTTGGTGTGTGCGATGTGTCACCTTGTCAGAGCATCAACTCTATTCGATGCCAGGCAACAGCGGCTGCCCCGCCGGGTCTTCGTCGGGAGAAGGTGCATCGCAGTGTGAGCAGCGAGAGCTCAGATGACGGTTCCGCTAGCTTGCTGCCGTACAGCATCTTGCTGGAGCAGGGGCCACGGGAGGAGATGGAGGATGAGGCTGTCGTCGTCGGTAATGCGCACAATGGCTTCGTTTTTGCAGGGGTCTATGATGGTCACTCTGGGTCAGCAGCGGTCAGCTATCTGAGGTCAGCTGCAGCTCACATTCTTTACAGCTGTGATGGTTCATAGGTAGCTGGGTTCACGGCCCTAGTCATTAATTCTTTCAGATTGGTTTGTCCTTGCTCTCTGGTTATATTTGTGCACTGGGTCTGCTGAAGGTATCTCGTCGAGCCAGGTCTGCAGGTCCATTGCTTAGTCAGGAGATTACGTAGATGATGGTGGAGCATGATGTTGACTCGGTCAAAGCTGGTTTGGCACATTGTGTGGGCCAGCCTGCAAGATTTCTTGATGGTTTCCTGGTCACACACCACGGACCCCTAATTTGCCCTCCGGTTGCTCTGCAGGGACAATCTGCACAGTGCCTGCATAGAGACTACTGCAACCGGGGATGGTGCGCCACTTGCCACTCTGGAAGACGCTACCGCAGCTCTGGAGGAAGCCTTCCTCACAACAGACGCAGCATTGTTGAAACAGTAAGTCTACCTTGAGTCGTAGTTTAGATTGCCTCTCCACATCGATCAAAAGGAAGGTCTTAAGTACGAACGTGAGGATGCATGAGCAATGTCCTAATTGCAGCCCACAATCTCAATCATCCCACACTCTTGATTCAAGTGAATCTGAAGTATTTGTCCTCCTTTTGGATGCAACATTGAGTGGGAGGCCCAGGACACAATGAGTCTCTTTTGTTGTCTGTGCGCGATTGAATTTCTACCTCGAGCTACCCTCCCTGTGCAGCCTTTCTTCAATAAGCGGCGGGGAAGGTCGCTCTGGTTCTACTGGAACAGTGGCATTCATACGGAAGGATACAGTGGTCGTTGGATACGTGGGGGACTCGAGAGTGGTGAGTCATAGGCAGCCCAGTGTACTAGTCTGCTTGAGATTGGATCTCACTGTTGATTGCATCACTGAAATTGCATTGTCCTTTTCTGAGCACTTATTCCAGTCATCTCCCAGTCTGGAAGCAGGTAGCCAAAGCTTTGAGCGGGGATGCCAGATTCCAGGGGGGACCATTGTGCAAGGGCCGCGCTGCACCTGCCTCTCCATACGGGCTTCAAAATCACACGATTAATATCTGAGTTTCTTGTAGTAGCTGCTAAATACTGTCACCTTGCAGGTCCTCTGCCGCGGGAAGAGCGCGGTGGACCTCAGCGGAGACCACCGTCCTTATGGCAAGGCGCCCTCGGCAGTTGCTGAGCTCAAACGGCTGAAAGAAGCAGGCTGCTGGGTAAGAGGCTGTCCTACTTCTCCTGAAGCTACACAGAATTCTTAAAGAAGTCCCACTCTGCCTAAGGGGGCTTCCGTGATGAACTGGAACCTCAGGTGTCATCCTGCTCTCTTCATCGGTCCGCTATCACCCTGGGACACGCATGCCCCTTTTTGTCAGCTTCTGTCTGGCAAGCTGTTCTTACCTCTGAATCATGGTCCATGTGCAGGTGAACCACGGGCGCGTCTGCGGCACGCTGGCTGTCTCCCGTGCCTTTGGAGATCCACTCTACAAGAACGATCGAAGCGTGTGAGTATACACTGGCTCCTCATGACGAGTATGCATGTTCGAAAAGGTTTTTTGGTGTCCGCTTGAGAGGACCTTCGGATGACATGCTGCTATGGTCAGCAACTGACATTGACCTTGACTGCCGTGCGTTGTGCAGGATGCTGGAGGAAGGGTTGCAGAAGCGGCGATTCACCAAGAAGTTCGTCGAAAGGTAGGGATTGGCGTCCTTTAATGGGGACTACTTGTGGGAGGTTCGTCTTAGAATCAAAGCGAATGCCCGCTGCTTCTATCACCGCAGACCTTGGCAAGTGAGAACATGTTTGTTGTTCTCAAGAGGACAGTGATTTCCGCCGCCTTTCTGACCCCCATCGACTTTGTACAGGCTGGACTTGAGCAAGGACTGGGTCACCGCGAAGCCGGATGTCACTCACACTACGTTGACCCCGGATGACCAGTTTGTGATCCTGGCTTCGGACGGCTTGTGGGACTGCATCAAGAGGTGAGATCGATATGTCTTCATTATTTCTGCGGCAATAAAATTTTTGCGGCAGTCCCAACAGTTGAAAGTTTGCGAGTAATCCTGCAATGAAGGCGTCGTACTGTGGATGAGGCACTTGATAATAGGCCCAGAGATCGAAGTGTCTCAAGCCTTTTGCCCAGGTTCTGACGACCCATGCGTCGGTCTACGGCTGATGCTCTGACGTCTATCCATGCAGCCAAGAAGCGGTGCAGTTCGTGTTGCAACAGCTGGCGAAGAAGGACGATCTGCAAGTGAGCCCTGCACTTCTAGCGTGTGTGCCAAAAGTCTGCTCTATCTCCGAGTGATTTGCCGCTTATGTTTCCTCGTAACCTCAGAGCATGCCGCATCAATTCTTACATGCCAGTTTTGTTAACTGCACTGCTTAACGGCCGCTACCAATCTAACTGGATTACTGGAACTTGACTCTCGACCAGGTGGCGTCCCAAGAGCTGGCGAAATTCGCTCTGAGAGTAAGTCCTTGCACAGCGACTGTGAATCCGCTGTTTGCGGCTGGTCAGGCTAGGCAAATGTGACTCCGTTGTCTCGTTGTATGCCTTGTCTGCCGAAGTCGAGTAAAGTGGGCCAATGCATCAGTGCTTCGAGGTACCATGTCTTGTCTTGGTCCTATGCCTAAAGAAGATCCTCGTTTCTGCAGGAACGGGGCAGCGACAATATCAGTATCATTCTGATAGACTTGAGGTAAGATGACACATCCTGCACACCCCCAATCAAGCTGCCTGGTATCTGGTCAGCCCTTGTCCGGAGGTTGAGTCTTAATCTGAAGGACAAAGAAGCTTCACTGTTTGATCTGAATACCACGTCCCGTGTGTGCAGGGCTACATCCGGGACAGGTCTTTGATCGCCCTTCCACAGTCTCACCAATGTACATTGTTGTTGACCATGTGTTGACATGTTGTTAATAAGCCCGAAATCGATTGCGAGGGGTTTGGTTTGGTTAATTGAAGTTGTTTCTGGACTCGTTCCTTGCTTGTGCTTGATGCCACGCCACCGACATGTCTTTGTAGAAGCGCCAGGTAATTGTTGGACACTAGTTGATAGTACCTAAGTGGAGTCGATTACCTTGAGTATGATGCAATGAGAACCACGCTGTTGTGCGCCCTGAGCGCTGATCATGTGTTGTTCACACCGAGAGCAAACCGATTGTGTAAGTTTCTTTGTAGGAAAGGATGCAATCACCTGGCCGATTGCAATGTTAGGAATCTTTGTCATATTAACCATTTTGCAGCTAGTTGTAAGAACATGCGCAATCTATCTTGTGTAGAAAAACATTGAGCCGTCAGCGCTTGTTTCATATATTTGACAAGTGCACCATGCTGTCCGCGCGAGTCACGGATTGAACATACTGCGCGGGCAGTCGGACGGGCCTGGAGTTTGTATACGGGACCGCGCCTGGCCGTCTACTGGTGACCTTTTTGCAAGGCTAAACTACATCATTATAGTACGAGTCACATGCGTTCGTTATATTATGCATGTGCATGCATGGGACCCAACTAGTAATTTTGACCGTTGTGGTCGATCCAATCAACTAGCTAAATATAGCTTGCAGCCGCCTGCGCCACGTCACATGTGCATGCATGTGAATCAAACATCGCATATGTTAAAGCAAGACTCGAGAGTCAATTGACTAGCTAGCGCGGAGCTATATATCATTGTGATTGATCGATCGAAATTGATTGATTGCATGCTGTATGCCAGTGGCAGCATGTGTGTCGCATTCCTACATGGGCGTCGGACGCGGTCACTACACATGATCAAGCTGCATCATGCCATGGCATACTATCATTATGTAAGCTATGATACATCATGGGCATTGCAGCGCATTGTCTCACTAATACCAGCTGGTTCGTTATGATACAGGCGGCCCGCGGCCACCAGGACTCTGAGGCAATCGAGCTTGTTGCCAGGTTATGGGTTCAGACGGTGACTATGTACTTCCCTAGAACGAAATGTGTACTTCTCAATGTACTTCCTATCAATGTTGCAGGAAGATAGCCACCATCATTGGATACAGACGGCTTCTCTCAATGGCAGCTGTGCATGCTGCTCGAGTGCTCGATTCTGAACGCGAAAATGGTTGAACAATGGCTCGAGTCTGTGCGTCAAAGGCAGTTCAAGAGAATGAGTACCATGAAAGCAGTGATGGCCGGATCGAATGGAAACGAGCTTTGATTTCACCCGTTCTCGACCAGACGCTCGAGTTCAATGCTAGTTTTTGTCTCGTATCTACGACTACTCAGCTTCTACTAGAGTCGCATAATCCTAGTCACTCGAACAAACCTTCAACGTTTCTACTTCCAATCAAATCGGGTTTCAAACAACGCAGAAGCTTCGCAGCACTCCTACGATCGTTCGCGTTTCGCTGATCAATCGAACGGGTCAATCCTGGGGTCGTGCTCCGTGGCTAGGGCCATCCCGGTGCACAAGCAAGTGGGGCACATGACCTGGCACGGACAAATGAATCGCTTTACAAGTCCGCAGCATAGGTGCAGAAGATCGTGAAGTGACCTGTCAACATAAATCATACTATACCAGCGATCGTCAGTGAAAAGGGCGTTGACATCTCCGGGTACAGTTTCTTGAGCAACGTCGCAGGGACCGTTCATCAGGACATCGTACGGCTTGTTTGATTGATCTTGCTTCGTCCCAGTCACACCCACGGTAACAGCGCCTGCCAGCACGAGTCGCACTGGTTCCGCGGCCCTACCTTGCCGGCGCCACTGCAGTTGTTGCACCGCTCCGCGCGCAGCTTCTTGAGCGCCACCTGCCGGCTGGCCCCGCCCACCTTCCCCGCGGTGATGAGCTGCTCCCTGAGCTGCTCGCGCTCCCCCGGGTCCAGGATGGCGCCCATGCCGCCGCACTTGGCGCACGCCAGGTACCCTGCACGGAACCCGCCCGGTCCAATCAGTCACACCTCTGGTAACTGCTTGTCATGAATTCTGCTCGCTTGTCAATCGACTGCGGCAAGAACTCGGCCATCCCTTCGTTCCCGGCCAACCGCAGTGCCGCAACTAGAATGATAGCCCTTCTGCAGTCAACGACGTCCCCAGGTGCAGCCAATTGCCTGTCATTGGCCGCCATTCGCTTTTTTGGAGACAAGGCACGAGACACATCCTTTTGAATCCGCTCAACTGCACAGCTTCCCCTTGGCAGGACGACGTCCTCGAAGTGATGGAATCAGGCCAAAGAGTGGCTGGGACAAGCAGCAGGAAATCTTCAAGAACCTTCGCGCCTCAACTTCCCTTCTAGAGACTAGTGCTATGGATGTACCAGTCTGACTGTGGAAGAATTATTTAAACGGCAGAGAGGCAACGTCCAACCTCGGACCATCTTGGCTGCATAGAGAAAGTTGGAACCCCGCCACAGCAGACAGCAAAGCAGGGGACTATGCCCTTGGAGCTAAGAGAAAGCAGCGTCAGGGGTCCTCACCGCTTCCTTCACAGTAGTGGCACTTCTTCTCCTCCTGAAGTGACACATTGTTGAGCTCCACAATCATGAGCGACGACAGCACACCCACAGCGCCACCCGAGAACGAGGCGACAATCGGGTCCACTTGACTGCACAGGAACGAGGCCGAGAAAAGGGTCACCAGCATGCCCAGACCCGCGTGTCCAAGCGCCTGAGAGTCAGCAAGCCTTGAAAGGACATCAGAGGCCAGTCGCGCAAGTGCCAAAAGTAAGACAAGGGAAGGTATCCTGCCAGTACAACAATGTTGTCAGCAGTAAAGAACCACTGGTCATTCAGTGCCACTGTAATCAAGGGAAACGGACGAACCTGAGCTGAATTGGCAGGTTCAGGCTTCTGATGAAGTCCGCGTAGGACGTTCCGCCAATTCCAAGCTTCAACTCCAACTGTAAGGGCATATGAGGGGCCAAATCAGTGGGAAGCCTTCTCCAAACTGCACACAAGCTCAAGCGGACAAAGCATGGACAAGGAAAAACAATCGTCGCAGAAGCGAAACCGAATACGCTGTTGGAAAGTTGTTGAGTCGTGACAGAAGGCTGAGCTTTTATTGTAGGTGGGTTTGAATCGTCGGATAGACTTGAGGAACTCAATCACATGTTCATTGACTTCCTCGCGCGAATGGACTCTGGGGCAAGCTTAGAAGCCGTCGGAGCTCCTTCAAGGAAAGCGTCCAAGAACTGAGAACACTGCAAATCCCGAAACTGACACCTTCCAACAGTGTCCTCGGTTCTGAATTTGCGAAAACAGCTTCTCCTTGTCCCCGCTCGGACACTCTCGAAAATAGCAACCGGTCTTAACTATGACGGGAAAGTTTTCAAGGTTCTCCAACAACATTACCTCTCAGAATCTTACAGCGTAGGTCGTGCACGCACTTTCGGCAAGATTCTGAATTTCATTTCACAGTGCGAAGGTTCAAGTTGTCACCACGAACACGCCTTTCATCTATATGCTTCCTTTGCGTGATTGAGAATTGACTCGTAGATAGACTGGACAGAACCAAAGAAATTGCTCTCAAGCTCTTTTCTCTGGTTCTGTCCAGACTATCTACGAGTAAGAACACTTTCTCAAACTTACCACAGGTGCGAAGAAGCCTCCAAACACGATGACTGCGCCAATCATTGAGAAGAAGGTGACGTAGTACTTCTGGCGAAGGTCTGTTTTGGTCTGCAAACGAAAACCGGTCAGGGCTTGCGTCATCTGTCTCTGACTTGCTCGATTGCCAAGGTTGTTGCTGCACTCTAAGATGTTCATATGAGCTGCCACTGCCAGCCAGCCATGCCCAGTTTTGAAGGGCAATGAAACCCGTTATGTAGAGTGATTTGCACATTAGCGGTTCAGAGGCTAATGTAAACATAACTCCCCTTCAGATGAGTCCAAGGGCCAGCACAAGAACTTCGCATCAGTGCAGCCATACTCACCAAGGGCGGGAGGAACGGAATAGACGACGGGTACGCCGTCTCGTCTTCAGAGTCCTCTTGGAGACTCTTCTCCGCACTCTTCAACCGCTGCTGAATGCGCAGTCGCCGCACCTGGATGAAACTCATGCCAAGTTTTCTACCCCTTGCTCAAGGCCATCGACACTCTTCTGCTCTGCCACATCATGAAGAACTGGCAACCTTCAAGCTGCGTGCATCATCTGAGGGCATGAGAAGGGGAGAACACAGAATCACTGACCGACCACCGAACCTGGCAGACACCACTCACACCATGGTCAAGAGGGCAGTGATTCGTACCTCTTCCATGAGCAGAAATATCTTATTCCTGCGGCTTGCGATGTTCTCCTTGATTTCTTTTAGCTGCATCCGGGCAAAGTCCTGCATTGTCTCTGCCCCCTCAATGATACAAAACTGCTCTGCCAGGCCCACAGTCACACTGCAAAAGAAGCATGGGCACTTATACTCAAGACCCGTTTAAGTGTGCTCTCTGGTGGTGGTACTAGCAAAGCAGTAGTTGCCCCAGCCCTCGATGCAATACGTTGCACTTGCTGAGACAAACGATTGAGTGCAGCAGCCAGGGGCCAGATTTATGGAGTCAAAGTACAGCGCAGCATGAAGAACTAGTCAGTTGGTGAACCAGTCCACAGTGCACCCCAACAGGATTGAGAAGCATGACTACGCAGTGGTAAGCTGCCCGCATTTTCTGTAATGAAGGCATCTTTTTGATTTCGCATTCCATTTCGGACACGACCAGCTATGCCAATAGCAAGAGCAGAGACAACCCACAAAGTTGATGGTGACTAACTCTCAAATCAATCAGACAGTGGCGAGAAAAGCTTGCAGACGGGTAGCCACTGCATCTACGGTGGTGCTTTCAATGTTCCGCTTCGGCACGAAGTGTCTCACTTGTCAGAATCTGAACCGGACGTGCTCCCTTCATTGCTGCCGTTGTCTGTACTCTGTGGCTCCTCAATAGGACCATCACTCGCCATTGCTGCCTGGCGCCAATGCCGCCTGACCCCATGCCCTTTGGTAGAGACTTTAGAACAGCAGTCTTTCCGCCAAGTTGCAAAAGGTTTTCGCCTACTGATGTCAATTGGCCCGCTCCAACAGAGTGAGGACAGACCGTAGCTGATTGTTCTTGACAAAGAGGGCTTGGACGAAAGTCTTCTAGTAGATGCACCGACATTTATGGAAGTTGTTTCCAAAGGAGTACTGGCAGACTTCAGCTCTTGAAAGCGAGCGGTCCCTCCAAGGAATTTCTGGCGCGCTGAGGCCACAGCCGCCATGGTTCTAATGCTGCGTAAGCCTATAGAGTATGTACCGTACTACAGTAGGTCCTACTACTACTAGCACTAGTAGCAGGGCAGTGGCGGCGGCCGCAACAATGCTGGCAACAGCCTGCCGCTGTACCCTGGCTGTATCCTTCAGAATCAGTGTCACGACGCACATGTGACATGATGTGTGATGGTGCTCGGAGCAGAAGGCATCAGAGTCGTGAATCATGCATCACTGTGATGATCACATGTGATGTTCCTCTTCTTGACAGGCTCACCATCCACCGGGAGGGCATCAGCCCTTGGGCTGCGGATCATCTCGAGCCGTCCGTCTGGACCATCTGACGGTAGGACCGTAGCTCTGTTGTAAAATGTGATCTGGAAAGGGGAGCCTTCCCCGGGGACCACAGTACTTCTAAGTCCCCGGTACACCGGGACCCGGGGTGAGTCACGGCCCTTGCATGAAGCAGCAAGGGCCACCCATCAGGTCGGGAGGCCAAGCGGACCACCGGAATCCTGGTAGGAGAGCCGTGCGGCAAAACTTTTGACCAGTGAGCCTTCAGAGCCCAGACCTTGCCCCCGGGCGCATCGTCCAACGGGTACCAAATCTGAACAATCTCTATGAAATCAGCCACATGAGGTTTTGCTTTAGGTATGCGCATTGCGAAGCTCCCAATCGACCTGAGGCTGCAGCCTGCATCTGGAAAGAATGAAGGGGAGGTTGTCTGGGAGTTGGGAGTTTTCGAGCAAGTTGGGGAGGCGGATAGGTACGTAGGTAGACGCCTAGCAGAGAGAGGCGAGAGGCGATTAGCAAAGAAGGAAACAGGTTTCAGAGTGGACAGGGTCCGGGCCAGGAGGGCTTTGCAAAACTCGACATTCTGGCCATCGGCTCTTAGAACGCGCAGTTGCTCAGCTTTGCTCGCTTTGGCGACGTAGGCGCTCTCATATTGGGTTCAAAGGCGCCGGCCTGGACCGCAGAGGGGATTTTAGGTTTTTGCTAGAGCCATAGCTAATCTTGGGGTGCATATTTGCTCGATCTGCCAAACTTTCTGAGGTAAGGTAAGTGCAATGTTACCTTGTTGATTTGGCTGTGATTCTCTCTTTTTGGCAGTAGCTCTTTCTCTTCTTTATAAAAATGTGCTAGGTTTCTGCTCCATAGGAAGCTGATTGGAATCCAGGCACCATTTCATTAACTCGTTCATCACACTTACAAAGCGTGCCAACTTCCAGGTTTTTGGGCAGACCGGGAAAATCCAAAGTCCTTTCGTTTGATGCCTTCATGATGTTCTGTCAGCAATACTGTAGCACACGGGTGACATATGTGGAGTTGAGGTCCTTTGCACACTTTAATGGTTGGTTTCTTGAGTCCTATTTGCATCGCTTTTGCAGATTTGACAATGGCAAGGGCACGCAAAGTGCCTGCTAAGGCAAGGAGGATGCCGAAGCCTGCTACAGAGGAGCCGCAAGTTGCAGCACATACGCCGAGGTCTCATAAAAGGTTGAAACCAGACACTCCAACGGGGGCGGGTACCAGGACGGATGCTCAGACTATGATCACATCTGCCTCAAAACGGCGGCGACCTGGTGAGCACACAAGCACCAGTGGCAATCAGACGGAATCGCCATGGTTTTTCCTAGGGCTGTGCACCTGCCGCTTGTAAGTGCGGGTACAGATTGCAATAGATGCTCATTGCCCAGGTGCTCCAGGCTCCTCTGTCAAGCTTATTGAGCAACTGCTTCACTGAAGGTCTGCTTATTGCAATGCTTTCTTTTGGGCAGGAGAAGCGCTGCCATTGGTAACCTCACCCCTTTGGCCTCATCCGCCGCTTGACGGGCCTGCACATGAAGAGAAGGCCAACAAAGACCTGGAAGATGCAGTTGAGCGCGATGGGGAGGTCGTGCAGACTGAGGTGTGTGTCAACTTGGAAACCTGATTGCGGGGCAAAGATTTATTTTTCGGTTCAACGTTGCACACTGCAAGTTTTGAGGTTCTTGAAGAGTCTCATTCCCATGCCGATGGATGCTGTGAATGGCACTTGTCAAGCACAGACTGGTAGTATGCCCAAGCTGATGTTTGGGCTGCTGCATGGTGTGCAAGGTGCAGCGCAAATACCTGCCTTTGATCTGCAGGATCCCAAGTCGACTTCAGCTGCCCCCTCCCCAGACAACAGCGAGCGAGTGCGCCGTGGTCACGAAGCGCCACAGTCTCGGAGCAGCTCGATCATTGAGACCATTTTTTCGCCTGTCTTCACGTTGTTTGGGGCAAAGGAGGGGGCCGCCCATTCCAAGACTGTAAGCAGGGTTAGTAGTCAAGGTAAGCAAGCACCAGCCTTGCTGCGATTGCCCAGCAGCTCCGTCTGCTTCTTCCATATCAAGCAACTGCTGGACAACAGCTTATCTCGATTCTGCTCATCGTACATTTCAACTTCTTGAGAAGTTCAAGGAAGGGGACTCCTAGTAAGTCTCTTCCGGCAACTCGTTCTCATCATGCAAGCCAGATGTATTCAGGGCAGGACTTTGTCACCAGAAAAGCATCTGGACTCATGGCCTGCGGCTGGCTTTCGCAGGTACTGTGGTGCACAGCAGAGACGCGGTGGTCTCCACCGCCACCTCCCGGGCAACACAAGCTGCCCAGGAGCTAGGAAAGCCGCTGGTCCAAGGGCGGCAGGGGAAGGGTGCGGTAGAGGTTCCGGGGAAAGAGTTGGCCGAGAGCGTTCCTGAGGCAGCGGCCAGGGGGACGGGCACTGGGGACGGCTCGGAAGGGAGCGGAGAAGGGGGGGGAGATGGTGAGCCCAAGATCACCACGATTGTTGAGGAGGAGGAGGAGGAGAGGTCGCTGGTGATTGTGCGGGGGGACGGCGCAGACACAGCGGTGGCGCTGGAGTGCGAGGACGAGGACGCGGCGAGCGGGGAGGAGGGGGACGATGACGACTACGACGACTTCGACCCGTACCTGTTCATCAAGCGGCTGCCGCTGCTGGCGGAGTGCGTGCCGGTGTGCCGGCCGGTGCTGCTGCCCAAGCAGACGCGGCGATCCCCGCCCATCACGCTGGTGCTGGACCTGGACGAGACGCTGGTGCACTCCACCCTGGAGCTGTGCGACGACGCCGACTTCAACTTCCCCGTGCACTTCAACGGCTGCAAGCATACGGTGAGCGGGCTGACAGTGTGAGGGGAGAGGCAGGGGCGGCCAGCGTAAGCTAGCCCTTTTCGTGTTTGCTCACCTTTGCAGCTGGCTAGAACAACGTCATTTCTGGTAGCATGCTGCCCGCAACAGGCGAATTTGGGGAGGACAGCACTATGGCAAGGCGACAAATGCTTGCTGATTTCGTGAGATGCTGAGCTGGCCTGCTTCAAATGGCAGGTCGAAAGCTCTCACGGGTTCGAATGGGACGATGAATTGTGGACGACGTGCGCTAGTAAAGGATTGTGTCTGCACTTGCCTCCCATCCTCTTAAGCAGAGGCATTCTTGACTGGTGCAGGTGTATGTGCGGCGGCGGCCGCACTTGGAGCAGTTCATGGAGCGCGTGGCGCAGCTTTTTGAGATCATTGTGTTCACCGCGAGCCAGAGCGTGTACGCGGAGACGCTGCTCAACATCCTGGACCCCAAGCGGCGCCTCATCCGCCACCGCATCTTCCGCGAGTCGTGCGTGTACGTGGAGGGCAACTACCTCAAGGACCTCTCCGTGCTCGGCCGGGACCTCGCCAAGACAGTTATTGTGGACAACTCCCCGCAGGCGTTTGGCTTCCAGGTACGGCCCTCCCAGGCCCCTTTTGCTTGTTCTTGTTCCTGCGTATAACTGTGGGAAGGTTGTTGATGCCGCTTGAAGTACGAAAAGACTGAGGTGGTAACCTTTGGCCCTCCAGATTGGTGTCTGGCGTTCTACTCTTGTCTTTGTTTAGGTGCCTGCGTGCCCGGTTTGCATGCGTCCGTTTTCACTTGGTTGTGCCGCCACTCCGACAACGGGGTGATTGCGAGCTCTGTTTTTGCCGAGTTCTTGTAGATTTGTCGACAATCTAGCTGTTCTGCATCCATATTCGGAGGCTGCATATCTTCAGGATGCGGATGCGGTCAGCGGAGGTTATTCTTGGAACACGGATCCGCCCTCTTTGCTTCTATTCTTGGCCACCCTCAGCTCAATCTAATCATGGAAATGAAACATCGGCGCCTTCTTGCATCCTGAAAGCTCGTGATGTGCGGTACGCAGGTTGAAAACGGCATCCCCATCGAGAGCTGGTTTGACGACCAGGAGGATTCCGCCTTGCTGACACTGCTGCCATTCCTGGAAAGCCTAGTCGGAGTAGAGGACGTCAGGCCATTAGTCCTGAAGGAGTTTAACCTGAGAGAGAAAATAGAAGCGGCTCAGGAGCCCCCAGAAAAGGGTCTGGGAGACCCGCTGTTGCGCTAAGGAGTGGGGCTGCAGCCGGTGTGATGTACATCGGAGGGCTGAGGTAATCTAGACGACTGCCAACCCAAGGACACGTAGAACAAGAGTTCTAGAAGCAACCAACCGGCTCAATCTCTAGGACCATTGCAACCATTCATTAGTTCCAATTGAGAACACGACATTTATGTTGGTCCCAAGGGGGGGAATTTGGGACCTAACGTGCGAAACAGACAGTTTTCGTTTTTGAATGGGACAGCGGGCTAGATATTCCGAAGCAGGACTTTGATTGGTTGCTGCCAATCAAAATGCACGAAGCATGGCCTACAAACCCAAGCACCATCTGTTGTGTATTGCACGATGCCTTCGCTGATTGGATGGCAGCATACAATGTGTGACTCAGCATCTGACCAGGCTGCATGCACTAGGATTGCTTGAGCTGCTGCTTGAATAAAGTTACATCACACGTTCATGTTGAAAAGTGTGGCCGCTGCACTGTGGCAGAGACGGCCGGCGGTCTCCGATCGACATGCATATGGCCGCTCGATCCAATCGACCCCGTCTAACTAGATCACTGTGGTGCCAGTGACGCTATAATTGTCATTGTTGATACTAGACAGATGTACGAAAGGCTACGAAATGCATCATGGCCGTCTGTGGCTCACACACGAGATATATGCACCCGGATTGCTGGACCATGGCTAGCTTGGGGCTGCCGGGCATGCTAGAGCTCCAACGTCTAGCAATGATAGCAATCTAGTGGAACTGCTACAGCGATCATAGGCATTCATGTGCATCACAATGATGGCTTGATTTGAGCAGCTCGACACAGACCGAAATCGATCCCGGATAATCTGATCGTAGCTGGACAGGCAAGAGTTGGCTGCCGCCCGACATGAGTCGATCTGTGCACGCGATGCACGCCTGCAGCAATCAGACAGTGCATGGTGTGCTGTAGAGAGTGAGTCCGCGAGCTCTCAGCCGCCCTGCCTCACACTTGTTGACTGTCCTTGGTCAGCAGGTGAATGAGGGCGTCCTTCTCAAGCAGGTGTCCGTGTCGAAGGCTGAGGATGTACTGCCGGTCACCAGTGACTGCACCAAAGTAATAAAACAGGGTTGTGCATGTTGCGGGATCTTAACGCCTCAAGCTCAAGACTCTCGCCAATAAAGGTGGCCGTTCAAAAAGCATTGGCGCAGTGAATCAGAGGCCTTTGGTTGTTTCAGTGATGCGTTCGTCCACCGTCTCTGTCAGCTCTCTCCACGAGGTTCCAGTCGAAACAACTCAAATCACTGCCACTACATGGAGGGGAGTGCCCAGCACGTGCCACTGCCTGCGGGTCGATGTGATGCGGAGCGGCTCACCTTCCAGCGGCACAAAGGCATGCTGGGCCACTTCGCGCAGCGCTGCCGGGCCCAGGCCTTTGAGAGGGGGAACGAGCCGGCTGAACACAGCAGGCCGTACCCAGAGTCAGTGCCACAGTGCTCATCGACGAAGTGGCGGATCATGACGAAACTCACACACCGCAAACAGGTTCTTCACTTTCACAGCCCACTGACTACATAATCTAATGAGAGGGCATAGGTACCTCACTCCTAGTCCCGGGTTGAAGAACTTACCCGCTGATCCTGACGGGGATATGGTAGGAGTGAAAACCGTGCGGATCCTGTGGAGACAAACAACTAAAAGCGACTGAGGAGGAGTGATACAAGATTGGCGGGCGGCTAGGGTGAGTTGCTCGCGGCATGCCGTACCTGATGGCGACGTCTGTGTCCTGGCGCCTGCCCCAGAAGTCCAGGGTGCTAAAGCGAACAGCGCGCTTCTTTGGGAGCAGCAGGCTCAGCTCCCCAATGTACCTGCGGGCGGCAGGGCATTAGCGCACAGCCGCTACAAGGGTTGCACGCATGAGAAGAGACCGAGAGCGACACGCGCGAAGCGTGTACTCAAAGGCTTGTGGCTGCTGAAGTCCTGGCTTTCGGCCAAGCGAGGCTGAATTGACCAGGGTCAAAACGAGCCCATACGATTGCCTTTTTTCTAGATCCCGCATTTCCGCAATTCTTATAGGTGGTGAAGCAAACAAGCATAGAGCTGACACGGATCTCAGATTCAAGAGCCCACGAAGTCTCTGACGGACGCCCGGCAGAGTCACCTGCGGGAGTAGAACCAGAGGGCCGCAGAGGCGATCGCCGCTCCGCTCACGACCAGCCCAACTGCGGCGTAGGTCCCTACCGTCACGTGACCCTGCATCGAGAGTGCAGCGCCTGCTTAAGTGAGGCCAGGCAACACGATTCAGGTGGTTCAGTGCCCGAGGGGCTGTGGCACCTGACGGACGCGGGGATCAAGCATGGCATAGTGTACGGAAGGGGCGAAGGACTGAGCCGCAGAGGAGGCGGCAGATTGGTGAGGACAGGGCTGAAAGTAATGACCACACAACCAAGCGCCAAAGCTTGGATTGGCAGCCGCAGTGTGAGGGTACCGCGAAGGATGCCTCTCCCGAAATCCTCACTAAAACATGACCAGCAGGCAGCCAATGGGAGGAAGTGAGCCCTCAAAAGAAGGTGAGCAAGAAAACCAAGCACACGCTGTGAAAGTGCGCAAAGGTGACCTCCGGAGGATGGGGGTCCTAGGGAGACCAGTGGCGGCAGTACTCACATGCTGCGTGTACTGCACAATTGGGATGGCCAGCACCGACACCCCCGTCAGCTGCAAAACCTTCAACCTGGCCCACATTCAAAGACGGACCGTCAGTGCCGATTTTGAAACCTTGATTGGATAGGAAACCAGACTAATGAGACGGCGAAAGGGCCCAAGAGCTGGGACTGTCCATCACAAGGAGGGGGCCCAGCCCATGTTCGCTTCCCCGCTCACCTGACCAGCAGGCGCAGGGGCTTGATCCACCGCCCGCGATACAGCACGAGCTTCTCCTGCGCGCCCTCATGGGAAGTGACCACCTTATCAGCTAGTTCTGGAGCATCATTGCTGGGTGGAGAGTCTGAAGAAAAAGTACGCAACTGCCAAGGGGGGGTGGTGGTGGTGGTGGTGGCAGCTGGCCAGCGGTGCCCCCTCGACCTGATTGAGCTGCCCCTGATTGCAGCACTCGGCCAGCGGATATGTTCTTCAGCAACCACTCTGGAACACTCGGGCTTGTGGGTGGAGGCCCCAGTGGCCCTAGCACTCGCAGCTTGCAGCTCCGCCTCTAGGGGGCCTGCAAACGGTGTCCTCCGACTGAGCTGTTTGATGTCAACCAAGCAACCAGTCAATTGTGGATTCACAAGACTTCCGAACCCAAATTGGTCGTTCGCTGCTCCAATGCTGCTGATGGCAGACAAAGTTTCTAGCAGAGGGGCTTTCGGCACACTGTCGCAAAGCAGCTGCGTCTGAGCCACTGCTGAGGGTCGCAGCGAGGCAACGCTCTGCAGATGCTGAGCCAAGGTGGCAAGTCTGTGCCGGACTCTGATCATGCTGGGCTGCTCCGCACTTCGTCAATACGCCCTTCTCTTCTGCCTATTACTAAATTATAGCAGTGGAGAAGTGGAACATGTGACTCTCCACCTTGGCAATTCCCACTCCACCTTGGCATTGGCAAGAGAGTGAAGAGTTTGTGCAAATTTGCAAGCGTGATGCTCTGCTTTTGGTTAACATTCGGTAAAGAGTTTCCGCCGCCCGCGGCCCACTACCGGTATTGTCTGACAAAATTTTGATCGAAGGACCTGATCTGACATTTTATTCCACGCGGACACCTTGAGAGCCTATGATCCCGCGTGTGAAACGTTTTCACACTTTTTGAAGCCTGAGACACTAACAAAAGGAGAATGCTTCGTCGTACTTGCTCCAATGACTACCTACCTATGTCACCGCACTTCGTAAAAATATATTATTATTATTAAAGCTTTCTCCTTGATTACTAATTTTAAAGAGAAGCCGGGGGAGCGCCATGCATTGCAGACATTGACAATGACAGTCTCTTGCATGGGAGTGGAGCCCTAAGGCTACATCTCCAGCAAACGGTGTCTTTTATGTGGTTAGGAAGTCCCTCATGGTGGTGCTGCACACCAGCCAGCGAGCCCCCAGCTTGTCCGCACTTGCCAGTATGAAGACTTTAGCTCGTGAGCGCTGCAGTTGCAAACCCTAAAACAGATTTCCAGTGGATTGAGGAGGCTATGAGATCTGTCTCACGCCAATGATGAGAGCTCATGAAGCAACTCGCCACCTTGAATGGGTGCAGGTCGGGATGGATGCTAAGCATGCACCATTGATTGCTGATGGATGCAGATTCTGGCATCAGTCCAGGGGCCTTTCAGTCGCAAAGAGGGTTCTCTGCGAATAGGCAAGCCCCTAAATTGGCGGTGCAGCCTGCTAACAACCAAGCTGTGCAAGGATGCAGCGCCCTCTTCATTTGAGGAGCCAGCCAAAGCCCAGGGTCAAGAAGGAAACCCGCGCGATGTCAAGCACTCTGGCATATGCAGACATTGTGAATGAAGGGGCTCTAGCAGACTCCAATGGATTTAATGGCGTGCCTGCCCAGGGCGCTACTCTGAAGAATCTTTGTGAGGAGGACAAGCAGAAGGTGGCCAGGCTGATCCGCCAGGTGAGCACTGACGGCCCTGGTACAACGATAGACACACTTGCTCCCGGCTGGCTGCTGTGGTATTTTTGAAGAAAATTGGTGTACAGGTCCCTTGAGTATGCTGGACGTGCTTTTACCAGCTGCGGCGCTTGGGCACAAGGACTCAGTTCCCCTCTTTTTCTGATCACATGGCTATATTTCCCCATCATCTTCAGCACTAGTGCTGCAATGCCCCCCTTAGAGCCGCCCTGTTCAGTGCAGCCCTTCCCTTCAAGTATGCATCTCCCTCTTTCTGAGGTGTTGCTTGCGGTGGCAGGTGGTGTCTGTGACCAAGGAGAAGGAGGCGGTGCAGCGAGAGGCCGCGCAGGAGCGCGCCAGCCAGCAGGCGGCGCTGGAGGGGCTGCAGGCGCAGAACCGCGACCTCCTTGCCGAGCTCACTGCACTGCGCCTCAAGCTGCTGCATGCTGACGGCCTGCTGCGCTCCTACCAGCTCAAGGTGAGGAGCCCTGGAGGGGGGGATAGGAGCAGGGGCCATGCTTGGCTGCTGGCCTGGGGGCAGGTGACTGGAGATTGGAGGCCAATAACTTTCCAAGGGGGCCAAGCCCCCGGTCGAGCCCGTTGGAAGCTGGCAGATGTTGATGAGCGCAGGAGTATCTGTCAGCTCTCTGCGATTGCTTGTCCTCTGAGGAGCCTCCGGCGTTGCCTGCAGCTGCGGGCTCTGAAGGTGGGGGCCTCTCGCGAGGTGGCCCTGGCCCTGGACAGCCCCACACCAGGACAGCCCGCTCAGGCAGCGGCTGCGGCGCTGCCCCGCTCCACCTCTCCCAACAGCCTGAACGCACCAGGGGTCACCTCCTCTGCTTCCCTTGGTGCCCACTTGACCCCAGCTACCCCCCCTGAAGCTGAGCCCTCTCGAGGCGGTGGGCTGCCTGCCAGCCCAAGTAAGCCCGCTCTTGACCGCGGCCACAGCCCGCCGGCCACCTCCGCTGCGCCTGCTATATCCGGTGTCCTGGAGGCTACCAGAGCCTCATCTGAACAGCGGCGGGACTCGCCGCCGTCAGGAGCAGCGGACGCGCCAGCGGAGGGGGTGTGGGCGGCCTGGGCGGAGCTAGAGCAGCGCATCCGGGCCATCAGCGGGGAACTGGCACAGCGAGGGGGGCAGCACGGCGGGGACGCGGCCGGAGCAGACGTTGGGGTGGGGGGGGGCAAGCCGCAGGGAGGCAACGCGGCTGGGGGAATGGCTTTCGAAGACGCCCCTACAATGCCGGTGTCTTTTGCCCCTGGACATGATAGCGAGGTCTGCCAACGACCAATGGAAGGGATGGCTGTGTCGGCCTCAGCTGACGTGCTGTTGGCAGCAGTTGCCTGCTTTCAGGGAGAACCAGATGGGAAGCCTAGCAAGCAGACTGGGACGGGGTTTCTGGTCCCCAACCCGCCAGGCAGCGTGCTGGCAGTAGACCCCTCAGGTGCGAGGGAACCGCCCCTGGGCAGTCAAACCGAAGCAGTGTGTATGAGCAGTGCGCACCAGCCCCTTGTAGGGGGGCCTGTTAGCCAGCCCCGCCCCGTCTTCTTTCCCCCCAAAGAGGCGCCTCTTCGTCTTCCACCCTCCTATCCACCGCATGGGGCAGCAGTACCAGATGCTCCACCGCAGCCAGTCCTACCCACTGTTGGCGTGCTTCAGGGTCGCTTGCCCCCCGTTGATGTCTCCTCTCCGGCCATCGCTGGGCCTGCCCCCGTCCCCGCCGCCTCCCTGCCTGCTGCCTCCACCACTGCGGAGGGCTCTGCCGTGCAGGCTCTCTGGGGCACGGCCCTCCCATCATGCGGCTGCCCCCCGTCGACCTGCGCCGCTGCCTCTGCCCCTTTGCTCAAGAGCGGCCACCCGATAGGGGCTCCTGATGGTTGCCAGCGGGTGCATCTGGGAGCGGTGCCGATGAATGGAACTTCGGACGTTTCTCGGAGTTCGGGCGGGGCTGCAGTAGCTGCGGAGGTGAGGTGCGGTGCTGCGGGGTCCGACCAAGTGCGGGAACTACAGGGGGCACGCTTGGACGCGCAAGCAGGCCCAGCGGGAGTGGGCAGGGCAACGGACGTATCCGGGATCCCTGATCGAGGGGAGGCGCCATGCGAGCGAGTGCTGCGGTTTGATCCTACAGTTGGGGATGCGGGGGCTTTCTATTACGTGGACGTTGCAGTGGTGGAGAAAAGTAGGGCGGACGGAGCAGGGGATGGAATGGGCGGGGAAACAGGGGGCCAGAGGCGGAGGCCGGGGGAGAGAAGCGAGGGGGCGGAAGACGTGTCAAGGCGAGCACGGGAAGAATCGCCTCTCGGGGGGCCGGGACAGGACGGCCGACGAAGGGCCACGCGAGGAGCGGAGGTCGAAGGGCCTGCCCCCTCCAGTCTACTCCAAAAGGCAGTGGCAGAGGGAGTGCCGGGGGCAGAGGTGCCCCTCGCGCTCGCGACGGCGGCCCCGCGTGTCGCACAGCGTGTTGTGGTCAAGGAGAGTGGGGTGCGGCATTGGAGCGTAAGTCCGGAGGGCAGCCCCAGCCGGGGTGGCGGGCAGGGGCGGGCGCGGTGGGTGTCCGGGATGCTGTACGACAGCGCGCTGCTGGAGCTGGTGGAAGAACTAGAGATGGACCACGCCCGCACCAGCAGGCACGACCCGAGAGGCGACCTCCCGGCGGAGTTGACGGCCTGGGCCCGGCAGACGGATCGACAAGAAGCGGAACGGAAGTGGCGCGGAGCGCCTCAACCTGTTTCAAGCGTGAACGGGCGGGGAAAGGTGCAAGCGCGGGGTAAACGAGACCGGCATCCCACTTTTGTGCAATCCCAATTGGAACCGGAGGTGCTGGTGCTCACAAACGGCTGGTAGGGGTAGCTGATCTTGACACTGCGGCTCCAACTTGGCAAACGTGCGATCTGCTGGTTCAGCTGCTTCACTGCTTATTTTAAAAGCTCATGTACTAGACGATTACAGGAGCCCTCAATATTCGTTGCACTGGTCGGCTCTCATGAGCCGCGAACCGATGCATCTTCAGCAGCTTCTTCCCCGCAACTGATCTGCTTCAGGACGGCCAAGACCCATGACGCATCAAGCTTAAAGGACAAATGTCACGGATGAGGGTGGATGTACAAGGTCCGTTGCGCACTTTGTTGAAGCTGGCACACTGATTATTTGAGGGCCCACAATGACAGGGCTAATTTCTCAGGCACTCGTCATGTCATGACATTGTGGTCGCGGCCTGTGAAAGGAACGGCCTATTTGCATCATACGATCAGGTGCTAGGGTCACATATCTATACACTGTGATCCGGTCGTTGTGTTCGTGACGTGTTGCCGCGCGATGTGCGCCAATATCCGCATGCCATGATGAGCGGTCCGGCAAAATGTTTCACGCAGTATTTGAGCAATTTATTGTTAAGGGTCCATGGCCACGCGGTCTGAGTGACACATACTCAGACGCGCGGGCGTTGATCCATGACCATCATGTGGCATTTATTATAACTATAAGCAGATCGGACGGTGTGCCATCCTATCAAAAGCTTGAGCATGCAGGGCGGCTTCCTATACCGTGTACTAAGAGCCGCGGGTTGATCTGGTCAAACGTAAAGGCTGCTTGAGTTAGATTAAACATGGCGATCAACATACGAGTTTGGCAGCCGCGTGCTATCGGGCCAGAGCATGTCCTCGAGTATTATGATTGACCTCGTCGTTCTCTTCCAGATTGCATGGTGCACCCCCGCAGTTTGCCTTGGGCGCCGCCAGCCATGCGTGAGGATGGAATCACACGGTACGTCGACACAGTATATGTGAGGTGGGGCGCCTACCTGATCACCAAAAAAGGATGCGCGCTATACCCAGATTCCTGATCAGGGCTGTTATGAGACATCAGCGCACGGAGGCGGCCATTCATCGTGTGGCCAGGCTACTGCCCTATGATTGGCACTCGAGCCCATCCCGCATGAAATTCGACTTCACCTCCCGGCGTGCAGAACTAGAATACAAGACAGTCACGGTGGGATCATGTCGTTTCTGTTCCTTCGTCGAGGAGGGCTTTGATTTCTAGGCTGCTTTAGGGGATCCATGAACTCCGCCCCTTGGTTTGCGAAGAGCCGCCTCAGGTTGATCACCGACAGCTCCGAGAAGTTGCTCACCGTCAGGTCCGCCTGCTCCAGCTCGTACCTGCACCAGCCACCCAGCGCGCGCCGGTCAGGGCGACCAGGGAGGGGGACGGACATTTCGCAGGAGAGGAAGAGAGCTGTCGTGCCAAATGAACCTCCTCGCAGAGTGCCTGGTTTGACAATCTCTGATATGGGCGTGTATACCTAGATTCAAGCAAGGCAATGGCATTTGCATGGGAATGGACGGAAGCTCAGCAAAGACGTGGTACTACGGCTCCGCCTTTGAGACGGGCGGCACGTTGCTTACGCCGGGTGCGTTCCCACCAGGGCGACGGCCTTCATGGTGCAGTTGTGGGCCGCGGCGATCCCCCGAGGATCGTCCTCGAACACCACGCAGCTGTTGGGGGCCCGGTCCAGCTGCAAGCGCGCCCTCGCGTCAGCAGAGCACAGCTGGGACATCCGAAGCACTTATCTCACGAGATAACTCAGTCGAGCTCCAACGACCTTGCACAGTCAAAAAAACGGCGGGGCGGATTGTTGAACACCCCCCCCCGAACAGTGTCAAAAAGAGGCACGACTTCCGGTCCTCGTGACGCGGTGGGCTTTGGCATGGCGGCGCTTGCCTTGAGCGCTGCCGAGAGGAACCGCTGGCTGATGGCCTCCATGCCGTCCTCGTTGGTGACCACCGCCTGGAAGAAGTGCCGCAGGCCCCACGCGTCCAGCATCGCCACCACCGTCGCGCGGCTCAGCGCACTCGTCACCGCACACGGCACGCCCGCGGTGCGCAGCGCCTGCACCACCACCCCCAATACGGGCTCAGACACACAAGACTGTGTCCGGGAAAGAACCACTTCTAAACAGCTCTGTAAGGACATAATATCGAGGATTCGATGTCAGCCAGAGCGCGTCATTCCCTGCGGCCCGCCCCGTCTGCGCCCTCACCTGCAGCCACTCGCGCAGGCCTGCCTGCGGTGCACGCAGCTTGGCCACCTCTTGGCAGTACAGCTCCGACGCGCGCACCACCAGGCGCGCCACCTCCTCCGGCTCCCTTGTCCAACCCAGCACCTGCGCCCAACGATTTGACGAACGGGGCAATCTAAGGCAAGACCCCAATTCCTCCAACAGTCGTGCACCAACTCCCAAGTTGCACAGGTATCCTCCAATCTCCCAAACGCCTCCTAAAGGGCTGCATAAAGCTCGCATCCCAAGGATTCCATCTGCTTCAAGCGAAATACTTCTTCATCGCCCCGGCATTGCCTGCCCCTCTTGTCCCTGCCTGCCAAGTTGACCGCTCCCTTCTTCCCTCCAAGCTTTACTTCGCTGTGCGAGCTCTCACCTGGGTGATGACACGCTCGGGGGGGATGCTGTGCACGGGGCGGCTGTAGTCCGGCACCGGGCGGCCCTCCTCCTCCGCGAGGCGGCGCCAGGTCTCGGTGTGCGAGGGCCGCGTGTCGGCCAGGACGCCCTCCCACGAGTACACCAGGCCAAACGCCTCGTCCGGGCGCACCTGGAAGCGCATGCGCTGCCGCCCACGCTTGCGCATCTTCTCATTCAGAAAGTCCACGTCCACGCGCAGCGCCTGCCCGCTCGGCCGGATCGTTGTGAACCCCTCGCCGTGCTCCGCGCCGATGCGCTGCAGACAGAGGCGAACCATGGGAAGGAAATACAAGAGGGACAAGACAGCCATAGATACATGAGCCTGGGCTCAACGGCTCCAACGAACAACAGTGGGGTCCGGCTACCATGTACGACCCTCAGGTGGGCACCTTCTCTAGGCTCTTTTCTTTTATCCTTGTGAAACTGGAGCCGGCTGGCGGCCACCCAAGGCTGGCCCCCTCTCTGTTTGTCCTCCTGCGCAGTGCCTCTTGCTGCCCGCTACGTTGGGCCTCACCTCCTCCCCAAACGTCCCCCCAGTTCTGAAGTAGGGCCCATCTCCAAGCATGCGGTCATCGCCCGCTACCATGGTCGGGCCGTGCAACCGGCGGCCCTGCCGAGACTGCAAGCAGATGCCACTCACAGTGATTGCTTGCCACCAGCCAGGACAAAAGTAGAGGGCCACAAACCAATGGAGAAACAGGCAGCCTCTGAGATTCAAGTTCACGGGTTCAACCTTCCCCTTGCACAGCCACAGCATTTCAGACAGCAGCCAAGCGAAGAGAACGTGCTGGGACCAACTACTGCAGCGCACAGGCTGCTCAGCCAGCTGCTCATGCGCAGCCCAAGGCGGGGATTGAAGGCAAGCCGGGTTTGACAGGCACTCACCTGCCACCGGCCGTCAGCACAACGGTGGGGACACGGGTGGGGCTGCGTGACTGGGGGCCAGAGCGGCCCTCTCCTCGCAGCAGCGCGGCGAGCGGGTGTGGTGCGCCACCCTGGTTGGCCCGGCGAGACGGGCCAGGCCACCGGCCAGACCGAACAAGTCCCGTCCGCTCTTGGGGGGCAATGACTCACGTGAGCAGCTGCCTGGAAGGTTCCAAGATCACACCGCAGCACTGATGTCGAGCACGCCGCCATCACTCATCGTTTGCAAGTTCACACCTCTGGGCGATGGGAGGAACTTAGGAAGTACTCCCCAATTGAAAGACGTGGTCGACAAGCTGGGCATATGGAACAAGGGACGGTGAAACGGAAGCCAAGTGAAGTTGGACAGCGAAAGAACCGTGACAGTGTGAGAGCTCCATTGGCATCTGGGGGCTCGCATATACGTGCACGTTTTCATGGTAAGTCTTGTCTTATGGCGGCACTCATATACCTACTGGCTAATATGTTTCAAAGTACAGGCCGGACATCCCCGAGGGCCCCTCTAACTGCCGGGACAGCCTACGGCGGTATGTTCTGTATAACGAGTTAACAACTGGTGTCAAAACACACATCAACCAGCTGCCCGGTTACATACCAAGGGATCCCCCTTACTTGGGCCTTCGTTCGTGAAAGTTGACTACCTTATACGCTTACGTTAATCACCTCGTATATGGGCGAGGTGGGCTCTATCGCCCTATACAGTCTACACGGTACCTGCTGCTTCAACCTCAAGCGAGCACATGCCAATGGAAGTCAACAGTGAGGGCCGGAAAAAGTTTCCTTTAATTACGTATCCTAGTGCATTCACGATGGTCCTCCCCTTTTAGAAGCGCGGCTGCAGGTACCTTGGCGGCAAAGGCACTGCGTCAACAGCATGCCCGGTATTTGAGGGGCATCTCAGGCGGCCAGTAAGCCGGGTGCTGTCTACGCAATCAGCGATTCTTGCCATGTCTGCTGGAAGTCTGGGCGATGTTCCCGAGGAGGGCCTGGGCTCGGCCTTCAGTGGTGCGGCCGCCGTCGGAGGGGATGGGGTGGCTGCTGATGCGGGAGACGCTGAAGATTTCGATCTGTACGGGGACATTGACATGGACCTGGTGTCGTCGCGGCCCATCCTCGCCCCCAGCCGAGCTGCCGCCAGCAGTGCCCTGCCCACCACCAGTGGGCGCCAGCCGGCGGCGCGCCCCGCCCCTCCCCCGGCAGCTCCCAGCCAGCAGGTGAAGGGCAGTGGCCCCAGCACAACACAAGCAGGCCCCACCGCCACACCACCCCCAGCAGCTACCACGGCTGCTTCTCCGGCGGATGCGGGCTTGCCCACCAGTGCGCCAATGCGCAGGGCCGAAAGCGGAGCAGCCCCCCCCGCGTCAGCGCAGGTCACCGCAACCAAAAGCACCACCAGCTCGACCGCCCCTAAAGCACCCGCCGCCGCGGCGCCAACTCCCTTGACGAGCGCCGCGCTTGCAAGTGAGTACATGGCGCGGCATGGACTGGGCCCGGGAGGGGCGCCCACTGCGCAAGCACACCTGCACAGGGCGGCCCCGCAGGGCGGGAAGGAGCCGACGCAGGTGTATGTTGGGGAGCTCAACTGGTGGACAAGTGACGAGGAAATTGAGCGCGCCCTGGCAGAGTACGGGCGGGTGAAGGAACTGCGGCTGTTTGAGGAAAAGGCCAATGGCAAGTTCAAGGGCTACTGCCAGGCTGAGTTCTTCGACGCGGATGCTGCAAAAGCGTGCAAGGAGAAGATGAACGGGCGCGTATTTACGGGCAGACCCTGCGTTGTTACTTACGCGTCAACGACGCGGCCTCGGAACCCTTCTGAGCCAGCGCATGGAGCGATGGGGATGGAGCAGGACATGCGAGGGGCAGGAGGGCGAGGGCGAGGAGAGGCGGGCAGGGGCCCCTCTGGCCGAGGCGGGTTTGCAGAGGCTGCCGCGGGGAGCTTCCGGGCACCCGGCCTTGGAAGGGATGACGGCCATGGGCGGGGCGGCTATCCAGGGGGGCGTGGCATGGACTTTCCGCTCGGGGGTGCGCCAGGTTGGGACGCGGGATATGCGGGGGGCAGAGGCGTCCACGGCAGGGACGGGGGCGGGTGGGAAAGAGGGTCGTATGCACAGTGGGGAGGGCCAGGGTATGGAGCAGGGTGGGAGGCAGAAGGGCCTCCCAGGGGGCCTTACGCAGAGGGACAAGGTGAGGGGACAATCTGGGAGGAGCAAGAGCACACAGCGCTCTGCCAGTACAGCTGCCGCTTCTATGGGGCGTGCATCAAAAGACCAACTATTGAACAACCCTCCAGTTGGTCCTTGCATTCCCGTTAAGGTTACTGCTCTGTTGCTACGTCCAATTGTGAAACATAAGGTTAAAATCACAAACTGAGACCGAAAGACGGTGCTCATTGGCCTTCTTTGTCGATTTCGGGTGTGTTGGTCTTTGGAGATTCTATTGAGCTTAACGTGTCCATGGCCAGCTCGCAAAGTAGACCGTCCCAACCCTTGGACTCTTGTAATGTTCAATTGTTTCCCCTTCCTCATGATCATAGGTTGGTACGAAGCAGGTCCTGGATGGGGCTGGGGAGGACCCAACCCAGAAAAACGGAAGAGGGAAGGAGACTGAAGAGAGACCAGATGAAGCAAATTCGGGCGGAAAGATTGATAGGGCGGATCGAAGCTGGAACATTCCGGCTTTATTACACAATAAGAATTATACAGTCCTGATGAATCGGAGTCCCAACTTAAGAGTCCGTTGAGGACTCGAGCATGCCACCGTAGCTCGGCCAGCATCTCGTGCAACATATTGGCGCGTGTAGCGCCTATCTGCATCATAGACATTTTATTGAGAGCTATGGGCACAGCTAGCTGTCGAGATGCGCGGCACTCCATTGCAGTGACTTATGAAAACGGACTTCGATCTCTTGACAAGCCTGCGCGCATGCCACTGTGTCGTGCGCGGACTATAGCGCTTCCATGATCCGGCTCTGCATGTGCCGGCCAGATGCGATGGACGGTATATACATGCTCGCCAAGCCAGCATGATCGATCGACCGGATCATGCATGGCATATATGTATGATTGAACCATGGCTGTTACTATATATGCGCAGCGCAATTTCGCACATGCATGTGCCGCGCCTACACTTATAGATGGTACATGGATGTATTAAATTGACATGCATCATTAAATTAGCGCAACAAACATACAGTTGCCGAGAAATTTTCACGTGCATGACAAAGCTCTGTACATTGAGTGTGGCATGCATGAACTGATTGAATGTCCCACATCCCGCGTTATGTTGGATCGCTGTCTACCGACCGTGCATATATGCAGATGAAGAGCTTAGGGGCCTTTAAAGGGTATGAGACTCGATGAACAGAATCCACTTTCTGCATGAGCCGCGCCTGGCTTGATAATTTGTGTCAGAGCTTCTTCCACGATTGTCTGTCAAAAGAATAATCTAGCCCTCTAGCCCTGGAGTAAACAACACTCCAGACGGCGCCCCCAATGGAGGGGCTTCCTAGGATCATTTCACAATACTACACTGATAATTTCAAATCTCTCAACGTACAGCTAATGGGGGCCTATATCACCTGGAATATATCCAGCTCAAGCTGGTTTGATCAGTAGCGAGTGGCACGAGGAGCCGCAACGCAAGGAGACCTACTCTATCTCAGTTGAACGGGGAGAGACATGCAACATCTCCTGCCACTTTCCGAAGTCCGAAGGCAAACCAAGGTCACCTGGCCCCTGGGTGTTTGGTTGCCTAGCTATCAGAGCACCATCTATTCGTCTCGTCCGGCATAGAGGATGTCTTTCGTCCTCTTCTTATCGCTCAAGTGCCAGCTGTACACAAAGAACAAGTCGTCAGCATACCGCTCACCAAGATGCACGGCTCAAAGACACGAACACGAGTGCTCTTCGCTGACATTCACCAACCACGGTTACTTAGATGTACGAAGTGGGAACGACTCTCCTACTGTAGGTGTGCAAAACATCAAGCTCCCAACCTTCCGACTCACCTCTTCTACTACGTTAGCCAGATCCGAATCCCCTATTCGCGCCGTGCTTTTGCCAGGGACGTAAGATTTTGAAGCCCCGATCGATGCACTCTTTATGTACTTGTCCTGCAAGCATCGAAGAGCCAGCGCTTGAGGTCCCGCTCCGATCATGCGCGAATTTGCAGGGGGTGCAAGCACCAGCCCCCTGACCGCTGTCTACTTCTCTTTCCTCACAGCCTGCATTAACGCTTGACCACCGAGCAGTCCGTCCATCCGCCAGACGGTTGATGAATGCAACACAGCAGGCCCAGGATGGCAAGAAGGTGACAACCAAATGCTGTAGTACGAGAGGCAACAAATCAAGGCAGTCTGTGCAGCGTTTCCATCCCGGAAAGCACTGTTCGTTCCATTGCTTTACCTGTACAGCACCGTTGCTCGCCACTGGCTTGCTCTGTATTGGTTGACCCGGTTTTGCTCCCATGCCTGGATGCCCCGTTTTCCCCGTGAAGGTGGCCCCCTTGACAGCCCCGCTGTCCCCCGAGTACTTGGCCGCCTCCTTGCGGTAGTCGCCCACCCTCTCCTTGGGCAAGGACGCGTGCTGCCGCTCCAGCGGGGACGAGTTCCCCTTGCCGCTGCTCCCCTTCTCCTTAGAGCCGCTCTCCTTCTTGTTGTAGTTCTCCTCCAGGTGCGCAAATTGCCGCTTGAACTGGTCCACCGCGCTGAACACGACAATGGAAAAGCATAAGAACGGCAGGCCCTCTTCCATGTAGATACAAATTGCAGTGTTGCGTCTCTAAACCTGCCCTGTCATCTGCAGGCTTCCCAAGCGTGAGAGTGGGAGGCCAGGCTCAAGCGTTGCCCGTTCTAAGTATTGTTGCTCAAATCTTCATGTCATAGGCTCTGCAACAAGATCAAAATCTCCGTAGCGTCCCTCCACAATGAAAGGCCAGAAGATTGACACTCGAATCTACTGACGCTTACCTCGGATACATGAAGTTCGAGAAATCCGAGCCGGCCAAGTACTCCTTGAGCATCTGGGGGTGGTACTCCAATATCTGACAACACAAGGGCAGAAGTTTCAACAACCGCACGTCTACCAATCAAAGCAGCCTTGACGACATAACCAACGAGGTGCCACTAGGCAGATTCAACGATCTGTGTTCTGGACCAAGTGGTACCTGCAAGCACCGTCAATGTTGCACATCCTCTTTCAGGTATCTGGGACTGCCCTCATTGCAGAGCGGTTCAGACGCAATACACCTCAAGGAGTTTCACAGGTCACAACACTGACTATGCAGCTCTTGAAGCGCACCTCTCGATATATCAGTTCTCGGACGTCATCCATGCCAATCCGCCTCCTCTCGAACTCGAACTCCATTTTACTGATCCCCTGTGCCGCTGGCTCCCGCTCCACCTTTGCTAACCCCTTGAAGTAAGGATCTGCCAGAGCCTCCGTTGCCGTAGGCCGTTGCGTTGGATCAAACGCTAGCATTCTTTCCAGTAACCGGAGAGCGAGGGGATCAATGCCTGGGAACTTCTGTGTGAAGGGGATGGGAGGCTTTTTCCGCATGCTGCTAAGATACCGCCGCGCCTTCTCATTTCGAACCTGGAAACACAGCAGCAGATTCAGTCAGAGGCGAAGTTGCAAACGATGAGTTGAAAAGTGTCCACAATATAATTTGACAAGCCGTATAGCTGCACTGTTTCCAGAATGTTCGATACGTCACTCCGTCCTTCTATCAGGTACCCAAACCAGTGATAACAGGCCCACAAGTGACAATCATTGAAAAGAGACTTGCTGGATGTCACAGCCAATTATGAACAGCCATCTGTGAATTGCGTTCTACTTGCCTTTGCGATGGACTCGGCTGAGGGAGTGCCGAGGAGGTCGGTCATCAACTCTAACTGGTGAACGACGTTTTTCCCAGGGAACAGAGGCCGCCCAGTTAAGACCTCCGCGAAGATGCAACCGATGCTCCAGATGTCGATTGCAGGAGTGTACTGCAGGGAAAGGGAGAAAAGGGTCAGGGAAAGGGAGAAAAGGGTCACAAGCGTTTTGATCCAGAGATGGACTCTCACAATAGAAGCACGAGAACAACTAATGCTGCCTTAACTAAGTCTGGGATACCAGGCCATGCCCCGAATGCAAGTCTATGCTCACCTTGGAGAAGAAGGAGCCGCACAATTCGGGGGCCCTGTACCACCTTGTCGCGACATAGTCCTGCAAGGACAGTAATGGAGTTTTGTGTCAAAGAGAAGTCATGCCTTAACGGACGTCGCAGCCAAGGAAAATAGCTTAACAGGTCTCACACACGCCAGAAACTTCGACTTCGTTTTAGGCTCAACATGAACTCTTCACAAAGCATGATGCACAGTAGCCTGCACAATGATGGAGGACATGACCTCTGCTAGCCAGGTTCTAAATGCAAACTTGTAACTCACCGTCCAGAAGATGGCTGTTGGGGCATCATTAAAAGCAACACGTGCAAGACCGAAGTCGCAAATCTTCAACTTGCAGTCAGCATTTGCTAGTACATTTTTGGGCTTCAGATCCCGGTGGAAGACGTTTGCTGCAAGAGGAGGAAATCATGAGACTGGCAGCGGAGACAAAAATGTCAACAAGTCAGATCAACAAAAGCCCAAGAATAAGTGGACCAGGGTTTGACGTGCATCACATTGCATTCGTTTGACTATCAGATCCTTGCAATGAATGGCAGTGGAGGACTTTCAAGTGCTTTACCTGTGTGGATGTACTTCAGAGCCCGGAGAAGTTGGTACAGGAAGAACTGATAGTGCTCGGGTGTCAGATCATCATTGGCTTTGATGACTTGATGCAGGTCTGACTCCATCAATTCAAAGACTACGTATATGTCCTTGAATTCCCGACGCGACGGAGGCAGCATGATGTGCTTGATCTCGACAATGTCTGGATGCCGCAGCAACCGTAGAAGTTTGATCTCCCGAAGAATCCGGGTCGCGTCTGACACGTGCTCAAAGATGTCATTGATCTTCTTTATTGCAACTTTCTCCCCAGTATGTGAGTCGATTGCCGAGCAGACGACGCCATAACTGCCCCTTCCGATGACTTCCTGTATGTGATACCTGCCCGCCTCCCCATACTCTGTAAAAAACTCGTGCTCGTCCATACCTTTCTCCGCGTGCTGTTACAAGGCAAAAAAACTGGATTTGACGCACCAGCAGAATAGGTTCCCCTTTGCACCACATTGATAAATGCAGAAGAACGGCGGAACAACCTACAAAGATGTGTTTCGGAGATGGATCATTCACGTCAAACTTCAAAAAGATCTGCAAACATATACTCCAAAACAACAAAACGTGAGCCCCAAAGTGACAAAGTTAAAGCGCGAAGTATCTGTCCGTATGTCTCCCTGTGTGGTTCCAATGAAAACCCAGCCGCTTCTGCGTATCGCCAAGGGTTTGTCATAGATCCTGGGGAAGAGCCTATTCGTCTGGTCAACCCACCATTACCAACTAAGGACCAAGGGGGTAGCGGGCAACACAAACCTACCTTCTTTTGCTTTGCAAACACCCAAACCGATTTCCTCAGGCGCGGCTTTAAGTTAAGGGATGATGCGTGTGCGTTGTTAACCGGATGGACCTGATCTGGCTTCCACTTTACAACGTGACTCTTTATCCGATCTTCGGACTCGTATCCGGGAGACAGCGGACACACCCCTACGCAGATGTCTAAGATGTGCTTCCAATGACAGACTAACCAACTTCGCAATCCATCCGCCAGCCCTCCTCCCATATGCTGGATCCGAGCAATGAAGTTGGAGAAACACTACCCTTGCTTGAACGGCTACCACTTGCAAACGCAGGCTCCTATTTCAGACGGAGACGCTGCCATCTTGTAGCATAGTACGAGAATCAGCGAGATCGAAACTAACACAGTTGCAACCAAAAAGTAAAGCAGCAGCAGCGCGCTAGCTTGCCTGAGGCACTTCCCCGCTCTTGACAAATGGAACCCACCGTACTTGCTGACTGTGTGAGACAGTGTGACCGATCTGCGCCGGCGAGGTTCAGATTTCACCCTTGTTCGGAAGGCGTCCAGGATGCTCGGCCACCCCATCAGTACCGTTAATACGACCCTGTACATGCAGAGCTACCAGTATGTACCGTGCAAAACACTACAGCCGGTTTCCGAAACCCGCATCTGAATGGAGCCAGGGTTTGGATTACCTATCTTTAATGTTTCTCGAACCCAGAATTTAGGGGGCTCGACGCTGAACCCTAAAGGGTGAAACAGAGAACACATTAGAGGGGTTTCAACCGTGTTTGGTAACTTTAGTGCATTCTGGTCCCGGGCCCGGCATGTAACTAGGCGCGACCTAACCACGGTCATGCTTAAAGTGGGGACCGCCAAGAAGGTACCGCACGGCCCACGGATGAACCCGCGCGCAGAACAAGGGGCCGAGCATCGGTAGTCAGACCCCGGCTAGCTCTTGACACCAGAGTCCAGACTCTACACCTTAGACATCTAACCGGTCATTGACTTCGTGCTTGGGCCGTTGACTCGCTCACCCGGTGCTTCGAATCCGGCACGTCCTCGAGATCACAAACTTGTCCTGGGGACTGCCGTCGCGGCTCCCCGTTGTTGCCCGGCACGATCAAGGTCTACTTAGAAGTTAGGTAGAAGGGTGTAGCCAGAACCTTGTACTGAATACGGTACCAAATGAGGTACCATGGTACCGGACGTACTACCCGCCCAGCCGAAGTCCGTTTGGACCCCGCGGTCAACTCTTTCGTTCTCGATCAGCAAATGAGTCGAATCTACCTAGACTGGATACAGGTACGGTGGCATGCCATTGATTCGATACGGTATGCAATTTGATGAGTCACGACGTTCAAGTCTTTAGTACCCACCCTGTCGGTACGTACCGGTATGTACCTATCGCTGTATTAATCCGGGTGTACACGAAAAGGTATAGTACTACCTATTAAATACATACGGTACCGTAAATACCTAAGGTAAGTACCCAGTCACTGAGAATGGTACCTAGTGCCGCGGACAGCCCTCACACCGCTCCGCAACTTTCGGAAAGTCCATTGAGAATCTGCTACCTACTACTAGGGTCTATACACACAGAGAGGGTGAACTTTTGGTGAATTCGCCGAGAACCGAAGGTGTTGTTTTGCGAAAGTTTACTTTGTCACTCCGGGGGGTAACTTCCGCACGTAAAAGTAGTCCCGCGCGACGGTCCAAAAAAGTTCACCACCGTCACCAGGCTTTTTTGGGGGTATAGCACTTTGGAACACTGCGGTGAAAAAGCTGACGTCAGGCCGTACTTGCCGGCGAATTGAAAAGTTCACCTGAGTTCACCCGCGGTGTTTTCTTGGCGACGGGAGCACCGCAACCCCTGCTGTACCGTCGCTCAAAACCAAGTTCACCCGCTCTGTGTGTAAAGACCCTAGGTAGCTCGATTCGGTGCACTTTTCAGAGAAGGTTTCATGTTTTAATAGGGTTTTAGGAAGAGCTCCTGATCCTACTCTCTCTCAAGATATAATTGACCGTCGATGATGCCGTTCCGCGATCGCTCGACGCTGAGCCCCGAAAACCGGAGCCGATGCTACCTACTAGAACGGCCCAATTTCAAGAGTCGGCGACCCACCTACCTTACCTGAATCTTTGTTTGGACGCCGGGAGATTTTGCTGCATGAGCAATTTGGTATGGCAATCCGAACCGTCCAACCTGTCTACAGTTGCAAGTTGGACGGTGGTGACAGCAATCCCGCTTGTTCTGGAATTCACGGTAGCAGCATACCGTAGTCCAACGTGATGATTCCGAAT